>DWKL01001067.1:0-15711 GCA_018249415.1 Phareas burnsi | reverse complement strand
CAGGTACAGTTATGGGGAACACAATTTTTTTCCTTTAAGAAACACGATTGGTCTTACATGCCGGTTATGTGTCGACATATAGGAGGTAAACCAGGTAGAGTTGTTCGTCGTTTTAGCGCACAATAAACACGAGGCTATAGTTTAGAGATTCCATAGTTTCTTCAGTGCGTATATATATTATTCTACACTTCAGGGCTTGCGCTGTTTCATCAGTAAGAACTAAACTGAGACTGTTGGATAGAGGTTTCAATAGTAAATAAATAATGCTATCAACACATCAAAACACACACATACAGTAACTTCACACTTCGCACAATAGCTTCACACAAGATTCCGTGTGCCATAGGCGCGATGAAATATACAAAGACGAGTGCACGCAGATACAGTACAGAAATTTGATTTCATCGTTTAGGAGTCTACCTGTCCGGGAATTGGACTCTAAACCTTCTGCCTCTCATAGCGGTATGGGTGTTATTGAGCCACGCAGGTCGTCGTAATAAAGGAACAAGGTCTCTCACTCGGTGACCATGCGCTGTCAGTTTCTGAGCACTGATGACAGAATTCTCAAAAACATCTTAAGGGTTCGGTAGATAGATGGCAAAAACGGAACCCTAATAATTTTATCATGCCCGTCAGTTCCTCTATCCGTACGTCCGCCCGTCTGTCCGCTCGTTCGTCCGTTTGTCCGTCCGTCCGTCCGTTCGTCCATCCGACAGCCCGCTCACCCGTCCGCTATTCATCTATCTCTCTGTCCGCTACGCTTGCACGGTCACTACAGAAAACATCATTAAATGACACCTCACATGTAATAGAGGAATGAAAGAAAAAAAATCAAACCACATAAACGTGTGGAGTATTATTCTATAGTTCTTACGAATTGATGTGGACCTTTTTTATTTGCAGCATTAATCAAGAATATATGGTTATGGACGTTAAGAAATACACTGTACAGTATTGAAATTATTAACCGTTATAACACCTTCACAGCTAATTTTACAGCTAGAAAAAGCCCTTTATTTCCGTCTCCTCTCCCTTTGAAGCATCTCCCCAACATCTGCCGTAAAACTACCATCCTCTTCGCCACCTACCCTTCTCTTCACTAAGTCAAATCATCTCTTCTACTGTTACAATATAAAAGAACATGTCAAAAATGTCCATGTGCCTAACTTACATTATACTTAAAACCTTAACAGACGTGTAGGGGACACGTATTTCATTCAAGTACGTTTTTCTTCGTACCCATGTTACCTGAAATTCTCCACAAGCCACCTACGGTTGTGGTCGGAATACAGAATGTCCGAGAGATACGTTCTCCGCTACGAGTAAACAAGCTTTAGTCTTTTGAAATATCTACTAGATTCTTCCACACCAATGACAGGAGTTATGGATTTACGATTTCTGCGCCGAGGCTCCGGATTCAAACCCCAGGCATGTCTATTTTGTACGCTCAACAGTGAAACATTAATGTGCTGATAAAATAATTATACATATGCGTATAATTATGTATAATTTCTTTTATACCACACCAGTGCCTCTTCTCTTCTTCTTCTCTTCTTCTTGGTCGTAATCTTCATTACTGTAGTATTAAAATACCTTCATACTTTGAGAGTCATTTATGGCTTTTTGTATTATTTTCTTCCATCTCCTTTTTTCCTCAGCTTTTTAGGGTGACTGTTATGGGGAGACCAGTGAGAGTTGTTGCTTCATCACCAAGAGGCTGGTGATCGGCCGCAGGGTCTTTTCCCTCTCTACAACAACTAATTTGTCGAGGTTGTCCGGTTGGTGACGAGCAATAGTGACCGACAAACTAACAAAATGTTATGGCTTTCTTACAGTGATTTTTAATTGATCTATCACTATGCAATACTAATATTCATCCACGACTCTGGGTATGCCAGTATATAAATTTATATTTATATTAATTTTGCTTCATTCTAAAGTTATCTCGACAAATAAAGATAAACGATTTCTACAAGCTTTACACTCGAAGCCCCACGTTAGATGCCACCACGCCACGCCACGCTGCTCGTACCCTAGTCGTGGATGCCCTGGATACATACAATGTGTGCTTAAATACCCAGATTCAAAACAAAAATCTAAATTCATAATTTAGATGTCTGCTTGGCCTGGAGTCGAACCCGGAACAGTCTGCTTGTCAGTCCGGTAATATACAGCCGCGGCTCATCAAACTAACAACAATAACAAATTAATAACAGGATAACTCTTTACTGACATTAAAGTCAGGATAAAATCGTTTTCATTATAGGGTCATCAAAAATGTATTCCTAGACGACGGCGGAGCAAAGCGCCAAGCCTGAATTAGGTTGTAATGGCGACGTTGAGTGAAACCCATTGTTTCAGTTATATTTGCATGCATGATTAGTTATGTATTGCATAATATAAGGAGCTGGTTGCAACCAATTATGTCACAGAACAGATGTCTAGATTTATCTGTTAAATGTATGCGTTCTCGTAGATCGAACCTGGGACCCTCTGCGTAACAGAGGTTATAGTTAAAGCCACACTGACGTTAAATTTTAAGCCAATATTATCGCGGAAATTATATATTTTAATTACGTAACGGGTACTCACGATGTGCGGTTTTTTAATTGCCTATATTTCGACCCAGTTGCGTGGATCGTGGTCACGGCGAAAACTGAAAAAATACTGACGTTACCTTGGAAAGAAAATGTAAATATTCCAACGAATAAAATTTATATTTTTTTTGTGTTTCGCTAAATATAATGATGTGCACATTAGTAACCTGCATATTAGCACATTAGTAAATATAAATATAAAATTTCAAATTGTAATATACAAATTATGAACTTATTATGTACGTTCAGTACATATCTGAAATAATATGTCTGTATTGGAGAATCCAGTGAATCATAAATTCTGTTTCCAATATGTTTGATGATCTGTAATCACTTTTGCTTTCCTACATACGATGTTACTTTAAGAATCAAAATTTGAGAAGAATCAATTCACAGAAATTGTAGATTCGTATTCTTCTAAAATGGCTATTCTGTTATATAGTTTATTGTGCCATAATTCTTTTTATGCCCCACTGCCGGGCACGGATCTATCTCCACAGCTGGGGGACGTCTAGAGTTTACTCCACCACGCTGCTGCAATGCGGATTGGTGGAGAGATCCGTTTATTTACATCCTTATTATACACTTAATGGTATATAAAAATATATACCGCATAGTTGATAGTTTCCGAGCTGCAGCGAGTGAAAATTGAGGTAATAAAATGCAGCAGTTTAAATTTGCATGAACTAAACACATACCCGGGGGATAGTTTGCGAGGGTGGGCGGCAGGGGGTGCAAAATAAAACAGCTGTCGTAGTCTTAGCAATTTATTGGAAGGGGATGCTGCTTCGTGTCTATAGATGTTTGTTAAAATGTCTCTCGTAAGGATAGTTTATATGGCCACACGTATGCATAATGTGAATTTGTTTGACTATGGAGTGCATACGAACTATGGAGTACAAAGAACTACAGTCACAGACATCTCAGATCTGTGTAATCAATTTGGTAATTTAAACGTGGTAGAACTCTATCTGGTTTCTCTCAGGGTGTACCGCTGTCACATCTATTTCTGTCTTTGTGATTGTCAGATACACTTACAGCGAAGCTACTATTTTGATCCTTAGGAATAGTGACACAATATGTCCGACCGCAGATAGAACTTCAGTCTCGTTTGAGGCAAGATGTGGGTGTCTATAGAGTGATCACTCAACATCAACTGACCGCACGCTCGCTTGCTACTCGTCAAAGAGTGTGAGCTAATCTGTATGCGTAAGTGTTGTCTAATATTCTCGTGTATTAAAACCAACGCGGACGAAGTCGCGGGTATATTATTGCTTGTTAATAATAAATAAACTTCCGACTTCGGCGAAACCCGGTGGTTCCGCAATCCGCGCTAATCTGTTCCGTTTTCAAGAGTTAATACGGCAGAGTCATGTATATTTTTATTCAAGTTCTTAGAATGACAACTGATCTGATACGGATTTCAAGTAGAACTTCACTTGGTGTCATAAAAAGTAAGTTCAAAAACTTAAACTCGACTACTGAAAAATCACGCTCTAAATAGTATGAAACAAGAAAATATTCTCATCTGAAATGTTTATGTACAAAAAATATTCAATATTTATCGTCAATTAAGTAAAAATCTTACACATTATATATTTAAATGTATTTAATACACATTCACAGTGATGTTCAGAGGACGTTCAAGACGCTCCCAATAATATCTCATTTGTCAAATTTTGATAATTAGTTTAGACGTTACGAGAGAACAGATGAACTTACACACCGGTCAAAATCATAATCCTCCTTTTTGCTTCGTCGTTGTTGGGTAACAAAACCGAAGATCCACTCTGAGCTCACTCCTTTAATTGTATGAGGGAGGTATTGTTTGTTTTGGCGGTGACATTACTGCGCCGCCGGATACCGAAAACATGGAGTGATAAATAATATATAAATTAAATTCATCCTTTTGTAGAGTTAGGAATCAAACCCATAACCCTCGGCCGATAGCGGTCATTTGCCTCGCTGGTCCCTCGGCGATCGTTATACAAAGCGTGTTATAACGAATGGTAATAAATAACCATAATTTTCACAAGTTCCAGGAGTTTGTTGTGGAGTACGAAATAATAGATTTGTTAGATTGCGGTGGCTTTGTCCCGTCTCATAGTTTTGCCTAACGGTCAATGGGCCTCGTTCAATGGGCTTGGCGTCCCTTGGACAAATAAATTAATTACTACAATGGTATTTTCGAATAGTTTAGTTGCTATTAGATACTGAGTGGTAGAGTATATACACAGTGGATTCTATTATTTTATTATGTTTCTATATGTAGGTGTCTGATCCGGGATTCAAATCTTAGACACACCTAATTATGTATGTATTCGAAATTAATTGGCAATTGAAATATAGGCAATTCAAAAACCGCAAATCGTGAGTACTCGTTACATAATATCAAAATAATTGGCACTTGTTTCAATGATATGGGAAAAAATCATCAGAAAATCTACTTGTCTCCTGAGAATTCTTCATAAAGTTACCAAATATGTATGAAGTCTACCGATCTGCACTCGGCTTGAAGGGTGGACTGTGGACCTTAGTTCTTCTTATTATGAGCGGAGATCCGAGTCCGAATCAACATTCGTACATTTGCTGCATCGGATCCTACAAATGATGCAAAGCCTGTACAAATGGCACCGCTGTCAGTTCGTCTTCAGCTTTGCTGTGTTGTTAGCGTCTCCTGGCCGGTTCCGGCGCGTAATGCCGCTAACAATCCCGCGAACAAGGCTGGGGCGTGCAGCCTCTTCCATAAGAACACTTGTGACTCCATCTCAAAATGTTTTCATGTTACACCCCTCAGTTTATATCTCTTTCGCTTATCCCATAGAACAATGACATAATTACAACAAGAAAATGTTTAAAAACTGTGATCTGACTACAACATCGTATAAAAAAAATTGTAATCGATGTCACCCGGACCGTGGTAACGAATCACTAGACACCTCATTCATGGAATGGACGTGTAGTTTAGGCAGTACGGTGGAACACACGTCCACACAAACATACATACACTGCTCAAAAGTTTCAACGAACATGTTGATATTGTTGATGTCAAAGTTCCCGCAGTGGAAGATCTGCCTTTACGAAAAATGTCACAATTGTTTTTATAGCAGTTTTAATTGTAATATGAATTGATATAATAAAAAATATATCCGTATTTATAATTATAAAGTTTTTAAAGATTACCCGGAAAAATGCAATAACATATGTATTTTATAGAATGCACGATGAGTGTAAATAAATTCAGGGCGTCTGTTCATGATTATAAATAATTGTAATTTTGATCAGTTATTTAGATCTAAATGTCATATAAAAATTTACAGTAAAATTTTGTGTCTACCTTTATGGTCTTAACCGGCTGAACCGATATTGATGAAACTGTAAAAAACTGCATTTGTTATACATATATGGATGCAGATGTGAAAGGATATCCATAAGTATATAAAGTTTGTATACTGGACTTATCCTGGACCAATTCGGATCTTTAAGGAAGATAACAAAAAACAAATGAACACATGAAGTCACATACGAAAAGGCGGTTTCATCTCCAAATAATATTTTTGTCAGCCCCCAGGGTGGAGAAACAGTATCCAATGTCAATTTATTTTTGTGTTTAATACAAAACTTAACTCTTTTCTTTACAAGAGCGGCGGAATGTCGCTTCAAGGTCGCGGCCGTCTAATAAATTCCTCAAGCACTATTGACACAATAAGTGCCTTACTATGTCCTACTTTCTAATTTATTTCCCTCCTCGTTTACTATACAAGCTATAACTTACCTTTTTGGAACCAATAAATCGTTGAGAAGAGTAAAGGTTTTTGCGGAAATGGAAGGAAGTATTAAGTAGGAACGAATAAAATAAAAACGCAGAAAGAAATATCGGCCATCATAATTTGCAATAATTCCATAAACAATTATTGAACGTCTCACTTGCATCTGATGTTATTGACAATCATTGACATTAGACGTTATTGAATCCTGCCAAATATTTGAACACCTTGGTAACTGTAACGTAATTCATAGATTAAAGAGTTACGCTGGGAGCTCATTAGAAATAAAATAATTTCTGTAACTCAAAAGTTTCGTACCTTATAGTAAAAATATTAATAAAAAATACGATATTAATGTTACACAATAATTACACTATATTTTTATAGATATAGCATCTAACGTTAACTACCAGGATAGCAGAACAACAGAAGAGAGAAGTCGCTTATCGATGTAAAAGTGGACGCGGCGCCGCAAATAATTTATACGCGGACTTGTTAATCCACAACAAAAGCCTTTGAGCCGGAGCACAAACTTCCTTTACCCACCCCCAGAGGGGAGACTACGATTAACGTTCGGAAGAATTCGGTCTTTTATCTTCAAACAGCGAGGAACACTTGCGGAGTTTTTAATTCCCCGCCGTTCCGCGCTCCGATTGATTTTCCGATCCGACTTGTAAGTTCCGAGCTACCTGCCCCGATTGCTGCTCGTCTTGAACAGCGTTTAGCTGTTAATCGGGGATTAAAAGTTTTAAACTTCCGTTTACTTACAATATCCAATTTAAGTATTTCAAATTTTCAACGACTTCGAGCGCGGTTGTCTTTTTAAACTCTGGTGTTTTCAAAAACTTCCTCCATGAGGATAAGACAGAATAATGATGTTCAAATTTAGCAGAATATTAAAGTTAACTACCTTATAAAATAACATTTACATAAGTTTTGGAAAAAAAATACACATAAGTAAAGTGAAATGTTGTTTAAAACTGACATCGTTGACATATTCTCGTGGCTGCGATGTATCGGAAAATAACAAAATTGGCATGAAGCCTGCGAGGAGTTTAACTATTACAACAGTGACTGTGCACATAAATAACTTATCCATGTATAATATATAATCATTTAGGAGGTGGTAAAACTTTTATTTTTCTTCCATATGAGTAAGTTTGTCATATCACATTCTTAAGAACGGAACATAGCAGCTCAAAATTGCTTCAAGAAGGCAAAAGCGATGTGGCCGTGTTGCCGTCGCATTCAAACTACAGAAGTGGTAGAGCACTTGGTGGCTCGACTCGGAGACACCACCGCCACACCTATTTCTGGCTTGTAAATGCAGTGTTTGAGAAATGTAGTGAGCGAGACGCACTGACGGGAGCCATTGTAACTTAGTCCTCAACGGTCGCAACGCATTTGCGGCTGACCTCGGGTAAGTCTTCAATTCTATTTGGGAGCGGTAACAGATGTCCTCAAGCGACAGTGACTACTTACCATCAGAAACTTACAAGTCTGAGAGTACTTTGTAAAACTGTCGAAAGTGTGTGAACTTTACCAATCCGCACTAGGTCAGCGTGGTTAACTAGGGCCTACCCTTTCTCGTTCTAAGAAGACTCGTGCTCAGTAGTAGGACGGTAATGGGTTGAGGGTGAAGCGATAAATAAATAAACCTTATAATAATCAAACAGGGTGACCATTGTATGCAAAAGGGACGTTCTTTATCATGTTACAATAAAATGGCCCTTCTTGTAAAAACAAATTGAATTTGCAATGTACAACTGAACTTAAGATGAAATATTGTAAATTCGGAACAAACACAAAAGCTGAATTTCTCCAACAAGTATTGAACAAGGGTAGTCCCGGGGGCTCACTCCTGATTCTTGCAAACAGCATTGCATCTGGTTCAGTGATGTTTTCGACGGAGGCCATATAAGCGATGGGCTACACACCATCGTCAAATAAAATTCAATATATAATACCAACTTTTCGAAGGTATTGAGATGGCATCAGGCAAAGACTCTCATTAGTAGTAAATTGTTTGTGGTTATTTAAATCGTCGTTGTTCACACACCTAAACCTAGCGATAAAGCAAACGAGTCTGATCGGAAGTGGCTTCCGTATTGCCGCACCGCGATTTTGGACATTTGCAACCAGGTTTGAAAGAAACCTCTTTTTACACCTTTTTTGAAAATTCTATACTAGACCGCTTCGGAGGTTAAGAAATGCATATTTCATAGGGTATTTCAATCTCAATTCCAAATTTTAATTCAATTATCTAATCGGTAATTTCAATCATATTTTTTTATTCATATGTTAATTGATTGTTATTTAACTTGACAGCGAGTCTCAACACTAACATTATTTCGACATCGTGTCTTCGCTTCTCGTCTGTGATAGAACACAGACCCAGACGTGTGCCAGTATCCGCACGGGAACACGTATGTAGATTTTATATTCAATGAGGCTATTGAATGTTTACGTGAATTTGATTTGAATAAAGGCAGTAGAAATAACTTTGTTTGTCAGTTATCTATGTATCTTACATGTTATTAATAGTAGCATATGCAAGAAATGTATATCGCCTTCCATTGCGAGCCGTGTTTAGAAAATAGCTGGATGAAATGCAGCAAAATAGTTCCAATAAGGGCTTCACTAACAAATGTTATTTGCTTTCCATAGAGACCACATTTGTCACTCTTTATACATGTTTAGTCCGCTCCGTTAACTTCTTTTGGTGCAAGTACTTCTTAAGGCGACCGTTGTGACCCAAACGGAGTCAGAATGGAGTAGGCCCTGGTCGGATTGTTAAGCGATCTTTATTTTTGTAACCAAATTATTATTTTATCATCACCCATCTCTATTCCGCTAGACATGGGTCTTTTTTAGAATGGAAAGAGTTTACAGCCACCGTCCGTCACGCCTCAGAAAACAATACGGGCAACTACCATTCACAAAGTTCGCTAAAACAAGTGACAATTATTTCTAATACACACATAAATTATGATAACAGTGCCAGTGCATTGCTAACACTGTGCGTGTAAACAGAATGCAAAATGCGGAACGGAACGGAGCGCTTGTGTGAACGGAAACATTTACTCCGCGAGCTCCAATGCTGCTGTCGATTACATGTTTTTTTAATGTTTGGAAGCACCGGCATGCTCGTATCTTTTTTATGTGAAAAAACTAGCAAACGAACGTGCAGGCCGTCTGATGTTAAGTGCTCATTGCAGCCCATTGACACCCACACCTTACCACAGGCTGGATCGAAATCATACGTAGATGCGTCACTACTTCTGAGGACTAAGATCGTCGCCTCGCTGTAAGTGTGCCTGACAACCTCACGTCTCCAGCCGAAACACAAGAATTTCTTCACGATGGATTATTTCGCTCATACCTAGCCATTGAAGTGAACTAGGACTCTAGTACCACCTAATGTTGGCCGCAGACGCATTACTGGCCCTAAGGACTGAGTTGGAATAGCTCGTGTGTCTCCTCTTACCACATCTTTCAAACCAGAACACAGCAACGTTTAACACTGTTGCTGTAATGCTGGAATAGGTTTTTTTTCAGCGTCTTCGCTTTTCAATAACGAGACTGGCCGACTGGGCGGACGGAATTTTCTTGATTTTACTCGTGCGCTTCTAGAACTTAAACGAAGAATGCTTTCTGAAGAGCTCTGTGATGCTGAACAGAAATTATAATAGATTTTTAGTTACAAAAAACGTGTAAAAAGTGACATATATGTTATTTGGAAATCAATTAACTTAACAAAATACACATAATTTAAGTTGTTGTCATTAGTTTCCATCATTGTCAATCAACCCGTTACTATCCACGGCTGGTCACGGCTCTCCTCTCAATGTGAAGGGTTAGGACATAGTCCCCTCACGTTATGCGGATTGGTAGACTTCACAAACTTTCGACAACTTTAGAAAGAATTCTCAGATGTGTTCATCTTTAGACCAAGTAATAATTAATTTCTGAAATGCACATAACGGCGAAAATCAGGCGAGTGTGGGGGATTCAAAATCTGAACCTTCAGTGTGACGAGCTAGAATTTTACTACTAAGGCTATCACTGCTAGTTACTGTATGGAACCCTATTACTGTGTGGTTAAACTGTTACATGTGTATTTACGAATAAAATAAGAAAGGCCTGTGCGAGAGAGAAAGGAAGACTTCGATACTTATGATGTTTTATAAAATTGTTATTTTCGATCGGTGTTTTAGATCAGTTGTTATTTATATAAATTATATAAAACACTTAAAAACGACTAAGCAGGAACTATTTGCAATTCGAAGAATACCGTTCACATGCTCACAGCTAAACTCCCGAATATCCCGTCACTGCTGTGGTTACCAGAATTAATAAGGTTGTAGTTTAATCGCGACATTGTCCTTTCGTATTTGGGCTTCGTTTTCAAAGTTTTCAGTTTCAATTATTGCCACTTCGTGATGTGTTAGTAGAAGCGGTTTAAGAAGAGTTCTCAATTATACTGAGCCTGTAATACTGTTAATTAAACACTATTAATTCAACATACCAAGTTGTATTACTTAAAAATTCTGCTTGAGAAGTAAAATATTTTTAATTAATAATTTTAATAGAAGTATCTAACAGATTTTATAAATGGATGCGAGAATATTTTCAAAATAAGGTAAGGGCGTTGTTATTATTCCATAAAAGTTATTCGAATTTTATCACAGGTTGAGAGCTCGTTTCATAAAATAACCAAAAATATCGTCATAATTGAGCATATAGTATAGTACTGATCATTCATTCATTCTTGATATCAATTAAAATGTGCCAGTTCGTTTGTCGGGAGACTCGGCCGTGTTGAACAATGTATATTTCGGTAGAACACAGGCGCTCAGTAACCAGTCAATAGAAATAATTACAAAGAACATCATTGAATGGTCATGAAAGATAAAATATATTCAGACTAAGTTAATGAATTTCTCGTATCATGACTGAGGTGGCCTAGAAGCTTATTAAAGGTAACACAATTTTCCGTGGTTTTACTGGGTCGGTATCAAATGTAGTAGAAATCTTTGTAATTCAATTCCCGCGGCTTTGAAGATAACATAAGTTTTCGTTATTAACTTAATGTTAACTCGTTATTAACTAAATCTTAAACGTGAAACAATTGAATATAACCTCTTTTCTTTGGAAACCGTTAAATATATTTATTCATTCAGGTTAACGCATTTCCTAATGCACCTGAAAATAGATGTTCATGTGCACTTCGGGACTCACCAAGTTTCGGGAATTGTCAGGCGCGTTGGTCGCAACCGATGAAAGTTATCGTTCGTCCGCAGAGCTGTGTTCAAATTCATTTTGTAAAAACGTCACGGAGTTGCCGGAACCGGCGTTCGAATATTTATTCGCTTGTAATCGCTATCGGCGAGAAACATTCGTCAGGATTAATTCTGACGATCATAATTGGAAGCGCGCGGCTTACTGTAATGTACAACCGTTTTTATTGGACATATTTTAATCATTATTTCATAATTATCTTTACGTAATCATTCACGTTCTACATATTAATGTTCCTATAAACTTTGTTGTAAGTTTATAAGGAAAACATTTTTGCACCTATGTTATAGCCGAATGATATAGATCTCGCCTTTCCGAATTAAAAATATATATTTGAATCGGATTGGTTTCGAACTGGTTTGCTGAAAGTCGAAATGGTTTTGATTAAACTAATTATTACTTTACCCAATACTTAAGGAAACAATTGTGAAGTAAAAAAAAATTGAGAATTACTACGGAACTGATACATCTCCATAACATCGAAGGTGCATGAAGTCTATCAATTCGTTTTCGGTTTGCGCGGTGATCTTAACCTTTCTCACTTTTAGAGAAGGCCGGTACATACATAGTTGAATTATTGTTGCATCTATTTCCAAAATGTTGCAATTTCTGACTGTGACTGTGTATCTATAGAAACGCTCGTACTTGTTCACGAGGATGTTAAAATGTATGGGGATCTATCTTTATGTTTATATACATGTGGTTCAATCGTCTACAAACACACGTAGCTGTTAACTGCATACTCCTTTACTCTCTGTAGCACCTAAATTAATTGTACCACTGTTGTGGAAATTTATGGAAGTTGCGTAAATCATAAAAATAGCGCCCCGTCAGGGTGATAAACCATGGGAACAAGATAGGATTCAATCGGCGATCCATCTGCATTGCGATGCGATAAATCTGGCGGACAATCACACTCGGTCCGACGCGCGGCGGCGGGTTGAAGCGATTTTAATATTTACGCCGCCACAATTATGATTTATTCTCGCTTGGATGGTGCGACACAACTTTTAGTGCGTGCATCAACAGAATCAACTTTGCCGAGCAATGGGAAGTGAATCTAAAATGTGCGCGACAGAATTGAATTTCCAACGTCAGACAGTGAATCAAATGCCGCTCGCGGTGCCGCGTGCGGCGGCCGCGCCGCGAACTGAACATTTCAATAATTCGAAGCGCCGCTGCGGAGCGCTTTATCTTCACTTAAGCGCTGAAAATACTTTCTTCGTAACGTTGCGGCGAACACTTTATTGTGGAACTTCGTAAACATATCTGTATAGATTTAGTAGGATGTAATCATTTGAATATTTTAATTACGTGAAAGATTACTTAGCCCTTGCATTGTCGATGAAAAAGAACATCGTGAAAAAACCGATTTACCTGCCAGTATGGTGATCAATGGTTTGAATCCCTGTCATTCTGAGAGGAGATTTGTGTCCAGCTTTAGGACATTAGCTGGTTGATGAATGTACTAATTGCAATGAATATTTCAGATTATTGTGTATTATAAAAACAACTTATGTCAATCCCCAAGACAAGATCTCCTATTACTTCCTATCTCTTGAGAGGCTCTTAGGCCTCTTCATAGGACAAACAATGTAAGGCTGAGCATGCTAAATTATACTTCAATCTACAATTTACACCAATTGGAGTTTTAGTACAGTACGAGAATAGGACATTTGCAATGTAGAGGTATCTTGAAGGAATTGATTGGTATTTTTAGGTACGCTTGGGACCAAAATATTTGCAAACGCAAATATTCAAATTCTAGCCAAAGATCAACAATCCTAAGGGAAGTTGGGTAAAAACAGTACATATCCAGCCACAATTCATTTAGCCTCACAGGCTGCGGAAACTGCAAAAGAGGCAGAGTGGCAAAAATGAACACGTAACAAAAGTCGGACCGCGGCGGCCACTCGCCACGTGTTCTATTTGTCCCCAACTCTCACGCCGTTATTAAATTCCATGCAAGCATAATACTGCCAACAATCCTTTCACTATGAAGTTGTCTTTCCGGAAATGCGCGCATTTTGTATAACTCAGTTCGGCAAGAGTAAATACAATGGAGTTAAAATTATTTATGCCTCATAAGAAAAAATGCAAATTTGCTCATTTTACCTCATATTCACGAAATATAATATTCTAAAGTTAACAACTTGTACAATGTATTAAATCAATAAATACTTATAAATTAAATAAATGAGCCAGATACCAGCCATTGCCTCGCGGAAGAGTACCCGAGCCACTCGCAGCTACCTCACTGGATAGCCAAACTTATCTGTTGTCCGAGGTGAGCAGTTCTTGGGTCTCCAGAAGTTTCAAACAGACAACTCTTTATAGAAGAACTTCGTTATAATGCATTGTACAACGATAAATAATTTATTACAATAAATTGTATTGTGATATTACTTAAATTAAATATTAACGAAACGTAAACATTATTTATGTTCATATGGCTTATAAGGAGAAAAATATTGTCTACAAACTTGTCCATCATTTTAAGTACTTTTTTGCTATGTTTTTGTTGTAAATATTTTCAACTCAGTGGAAGGTTTCCGCGGCGAGCAGAACTTTTCTGTAAAAGGTTGTACTGTTGATATTTCAATATATTTTGTCTAATTATAAGTAGCTACTTCCCTGTTATCCTTTATCATTTATTGGCTTCTTACTAACTTCATTATTTTATTTCGTTAAAAAGGCGTTTATTTAATTTTTTCACTTCACCGAAAATATCGTGAGTCCTCGCATAAAAATTGATAAATTGTACTTACGTTTCACTAAAAATATACATTCCTGACCACAATACTTTTTATCCTCTAATTTCAATGAATTTACAAGTTTTCGTTATTTTTGGTTGATAAATAAAATATAATATATTTTCATTATTTTTTAGTTAATTAACAAATACATTTTTTCATCTTATACTTAATTTTATTATACCCCACTCCACCCTTTGCTGTTATTACCTTACTTAGTAAAGTAAGCACTTTTTACATGAAAAATTGCCTTCTAAATGCGAATTTCATTCCGAATGTAGAGGCACGGCGCTACAAAGTGAAACGTAGACATTTTATTTGATGCGAGCCGTCCTGCTTGTAATATGCGCTGTAATCTTAGTCGGCAGCGTTCTCTGTACATGTTGACATCTAAGTGGCATGTTTTATCGTATGTTAGATGTGTGTTACGTTTGCTGAGGATGAAGGAGGCAGGATGCTATGAAGACGGATGCTATGAGGATGGTGGGGATTTATTAACGAACATTATTTAAATGGAGTAAATAAAAGCCGTGGAAAAAAAAAATAGGTTTTGAAAACTAATGAGCTCTACATAATTATAGAGCTTTCGAGCCTCATTTTTTAATTAATATATGTCTGATTTATTTTTTCATACCTACATATTACTTTCCCACTGATGGATTCCTCTCACATAAGGACTGGACGCCCTCATTCATATAAACACTATTATGTAATAAATATGTTTTTTTATTTTATCTAAAACGGTGAGCCCGTCTGATAAACAAGTTCGAAATGCTCATAAGCAAGAAAACAATCGTAGCAGCTATTGACTTGTAGCCACTTGGTGTAGTAAATCATAGTGACCACTTTCTGTGTTATCAAAGTAGATCGTTTCCACCACAATTCTAGAACAGGCACCAAGATAAGTAATACCTTGATGATGATGACAGATGATAGAAAGACGATTTTGCATGTACAAACGTCTCGCGTACATGAATTATTTTATTTTGTATTCGGAAAATATATAGTTTGGTAGCTTTAATTTACTTGTAGCATTAAATATACTTAAAAAATAAATGTTTGCCCTAAATTAGTAGAATCCTGTTTGAGCTCAGAGGTACCACAATCAATCTTATTTCTACCTTACAACAGCCGTGTTAAACTTCACTGCGTTTTTTCTTATATATGAGGAGGATAGTAAACGAGCATGCAGGCCATCTATTATTAAGTGGTCGCTGCTGCCCATGGCCAATTCCGTGTGACCAGTGTCAAACAGAGCTGAAGTCATATCTCAGGTATTGCGTAAATACGTCA
>DWKL01001066.1:0-15712 GCA_018249415.1 Phareas burnsi | reverse complement strand
AATGGTGTTATTAACTACGTAGCCGCAGGTGTAGGCAAAATGCTTGAAGGCTTATTAGGACACACTGAAGGAGATCCAGTCCTACAACGCGAATATTATTATTACGAAACCTTTGTTATTGCAAGAAATACGTTATAGAGTAGAACCTTATAGACACAAATTTAGTATTTTAACTTATTTTCAATATTATCATTAGATATAAGTATTGCATTGCTTATAAAATTTGATATTGTAAAAGACAAATTGCATTTAAAGTATTAATTATTGTTTTACTAGTTACTTAATAAAGATAGGCAACTGAATCTTTTAATTATTTCTCTAAATAGTTAGTTATTGTAATCGACTGAGATTAGAAGCTAAAATAGACTGCTTTCGAAGATAAAAACGAAGATAAGTGAAGTTAACTAAAAATACAGTTCCTATAAGCTGTTTCCAGTAACAAGAACAACTCTCAATCAACTCTCGAAACTCCGTCCAAAACATTTCGCCCCATACCCAATCAATGAGTATTAAAAACAAGTGATAAAACCAAACGTGCGGCCGTAAAACCACGGAACGTAAAGTTAAACGAAAAAGGCGCACAAAACTTTCCTCCTCCAAAGCCTTGAAAGTTAATAAAAATCGGTCCCAAATGACTACGGCAAACTTCGCCGTAAACAGACCGATACTCTGCCGATACTGTAAAAAACACCCCCCACCCCCTATAAACAAGGAGAGAGAGAAAAAGTAATTTGTCAAGCAAATCCTCCAGGTCCCTATTTAGTACGGAATGTGGAAAGCCAGAAAGAAATAGCAACAGATTGCACGACAGAGACAGATTCTGCAGGGTTGTCTGGTGTCCTGATTTATGATGAATGCCCCATTAATGATTAATGGATGCTTTTACACGAGAGATTAAATTCGCTAAGAGGCGATAATATCCTTTTAGATTGTAAGTAGAGACGGAATTAACAGACGGAGATACAAAAAGGTTCAGATTTTGAATAAATATATTAATATTACATGACATTAGTCATGGAAATGTTTGCAAGCGACAACGTTTCTCGTTAATCCTTAAAGCATATTTAAAACGTAGCTAAGAGACTTAAAGTACGATCAGCTTTTCTCTTTTATAAAAGCAGTAATGAGCAAAAGGGCATCTATATATTAAAAATGAAACAGTTGATACAATTATGTATTTTATAAATCCATAAAAAGAATAGTTTAGCATTAGTAACTCCGTATTAGAAATTCATCGTTTTTAATTATGTGCAATTAAAACAATATTTGTTATTAACAACATCATTAATACTCATCTTTATTTATGAAACAACAATAACTATTATTAGGACGTTAGAAGTTTCTCATAAAGAAAATATTCAGTAAACAAACAACTGCAAGGGGGAGTATATTAAGATGCTGATATTGGAAAGCATAAAAGATGATCAGTCACACTTAATGTCGCCGAGCTCCCTATTATCAAATTATACGCGTTAAATATTTGTCATCTCGAAATAAAAACAGAGAGCGATACAGAAGCGGGGCCAGATATCGGTCCAAGTCCCCTTGCCGTCAATTACTGTGATTAATGAAGCCTCTGAATATTGAAACGTTTATTCGACCAGCGCAAAAGTATTATATTACTTGGTAAAGTGGCGTAACGTTCCCGCCTCCCGGCATCAACTTTTAATAAAGTCGGGCCAAAAATTACGCCTCGTGGAACCCCATTCGCGGATACTGTGGCCACCGAACAAGTTATTGTTAATTGGATTCTTTAATGATGTTATATGTAAGTGCTGATGTCTAAGGAGTGATGAATAATGATTTAATTCAATATGTATTTCGTTTAATATTGATTTTAACTCGAGCAATACAAAAATACATTTTTTTCTAATTTATGTACGAAGACTGAACTGTTATTCAATGTATTCTTCATGACAAATTTCAATATATTGCGATAAAATAAGGTAAATACAACCAAGCTTATAGAATTAAATGGCATCTATAGTAATTATAAATAACATTTTTAAGACAGTTTAAATGAAAAAACAACAGAGCCGTTTTCAATGATACAAAATTTAATTAGGAGTCAATTTTAATTATGATTAATCTCGTAAAATGACGATGAGGCAGCATTGTTCCGTAACTGAGTCGGAAGAACAACGCAAAAGTATGTCTCCGGTGTATCGGGCAGCCAAATTAAACATTTTCGTAACAACGACCGCTGCTAAATTAAATTATAAATTCAGAATTGATTCCCGCCTCTCCTGCCGTGAGCTATTTCGAAGGGCAGAGATTCAAATAAGTTATCTGACAGTAGCAGATGACTTTCACGACTAGCTGCCGGCTAAAAATCTATTTCATCTTATTAATGTCCGTCACGATTTCCGTAGTCGCTATTCCTCCTGGTGTTTTTGCAGCAAATATCATTTTGATCTCATTGAGCTCTCGGAAGACCGGTTGCGAAATCGAGTGGGTGCCTTGTTTGCGGTTTCAGATAAATAAATGGTCTAGCCTGTTGGATCTGTTTGTGCTGGAGTTTAGATTGGATCGAACTAGTCTCAGCTACACGGCCAAAGTTGTAGCGTTTTATTGGTCTATCATTATTGAAAACGATTTAACTTAAACGAATTTTCGAACAGTTTGTTGCATGTCGTCATACGTATAAATTAGGCGATACTTATGAAAATCTGTAATGAAAAGTTAATAATAATATTAGCATATACAATTATAAAGGGTGAAAAGTTAGTATGTTTGAGAAAGGAAAGCATCAATTCACGACCACTAAAGGCAATTGTCTCATAATATCGGTTAGCTGCCAGGAAAAATAGTCGCTTTAGAGGAGCAACTGTTTTTTCCTAGTTGGCAACATCTAGGCGCTTTATAGCGACACTTAACCGCAATCAAGGGGATCATTAGCTTGTAGATGCCTGCCAAATATCTCTACTCTCCTCTTACTGTTTTCTCACCCTTATGCGCGAAAGACGTTGTAACACACACCTTTTTTGGAAGAATCTTTATCGACCATTGCCAAGTTTTACATTGTTTTTATTGGACACTATACAGTCTTTTCCTTTGTGGTCAGAAATAAGCGTTTATTTTTCTGCCAGTACGAGTATAAGCTTAACGTGCTTACGTGCCGTCGGCCGGGGTCTGTAATCAGTTTTATTTCGTAGTACATTTAAACGAGTGATTAAAACAAATTAAACAATTACGTAAACACGAAAAGAAACAGCCTTGGGTCAGGAAAAGTCTAAACATAAAACTAAGGGATCACTCTTTAGCGGACGTCGGTGGGTGAAAAAAAAACAAAACATCAATTTTAATGAGTCGAAAACCGAGAATTTTCTCTTCCATTTAGAGAGCAATATTTTTTCTACAACATTTAATCAGAGTAAGAAGTGAAATGGTAATTTGTATGGACCACTCGATGTAAATTTTATGCAAGAATTCGCTCGCTGCTCCCCTCTCCCTAAAAGGGGAAGATTTTTGCAGCGAACAGAAAATTTTGCTTAGCCAAGTGAAATTTTAACTGCCTCGACAGAGACAGCTCTGGAAATGCGAATACTTAATGCTAACTTACTTCCCGCTGGTTCATTATACTACATAATTTCAGAGGGAAAAAATTTAGATCTAAAGGGTTGTCTATCTATATTTTTTATCCCTATCTCTTCATAACGATCACTCCACCGAGCAGACGTGGCACTCCATTTTTTATAGAAAATAAGATTACAAAATCGTTTGTTACGTTAAAAAGAACTAAAAAGCTTTAAATAAATTCTTAAGCTGTCTGGGCCGATCTTTATCTTTGGATCGAGATTCGTAGAAGCTTAAACATTATGTTTTCGTTACGAATAGCAAGTTTAATAACTTCTGAATAATTTTAATTCCACAATAACTTTGGAGGATCATCCAAATCTCAGCGAACTAAAGGTTGGAGTGATTTAATTCAAGTTCTTACAATGAATTAATAGATTCTTGCTCCCGTTTGAAGGCAGTTACTCATTACTTCGAAACGAAACTTTCCAGCTTGTTTCAATTTGTCAAAACTGATGGAAATTAACTACTATGACAGTGCTGCAGCTAAAACTAAGCAAAAAAACTTTCTAAATTACCTTCGAATTTAGTATTTCAGTTGTCCTTTGTGAATTCCCGAAGAATTTCATTATGTTACAAATAACGCAGTTTCACTTTGAACTAAATTATGTGATAATGCTAAATCGGCTTTCCTTTATAATAAATTAATAAAGAAAGTTTTTAAACTGAAACGTTGAAATATTAGTGTAAGAATAAAATGGCTGGCTTTAAATAATATTTTCTAGTTTAAAATGCTTTATACGTCCACGAATGTATCCAAAGCCTCGCTTAAATCAGGCCAAAGCCGCCGGCCAGCGAAATGTTCAAAGTTGAATAAAATAAAAATTCTGAAAGTTCCCGAAGCAAATTGCCCGAGCGAGTCTGTTCGTGACAGTGTATTTATTTATGTTTGATACATCCTCATCGTCCTCATCTGCGTCCGTGACATAATATTTTCGTGTGGAATCTAAAATGCTTTAATTTTAATAATCTTATCTGTATAGTAAATTTCTATATGATTTAAAAAGCGGTCATCTGTGCTAATTTCACAATGTTTCAAGGCGGTCGCAATAAGAACAGAACAAATTCGGCTGACACTTCGCAGGCATTAAGTAACGTTGGTTGAAATTACGTTTTTTATCACGCGTCACGTATTTACGTTTCAATTGCTGATCCATCCGTGAGATTTATCATATTGCTATGAACTATAAAATCTAATGCAGTCTCAACTTTTAATGTTATCGAATAGAGATATTTACTTCTAACAATATAAGTATTTTATTTTTTACACTTTAATTGCTTGTAGAATCTTAACGGTTTAGAAGATCTTAGACTGAAACGCGGGTGTTGTCACCGACCATTAGAACAAACGATTCTATACTGTCGGGTAAACGTTTCCTTAATTGTCTTATTTACGACTTATTTGATATTGAGTTCCGGATGACTATTAACAATTTATCACCAGAGACAGCAGTTCCAAGTGCGAGATGGCCATCATTACTGTCATTAACTATCGGCGATACGTAAGCTATAAATGGCACACCTAATAGAGACAAACGGACCTATTAAAATATTAAGGTGACTGCTTCTGGAGCGATGTCAAGTGGACGCGCCAGAATAAATAATAACAAAACAGTTAATGAGGAAGTCCCTACTTAAGAGTTGACGAACGAATTAATATGTCACTTAAAACAGTAGAGCAGGAAACAAATAATATTTTAACGCTAAACCTAGATTAGGTCTCGTTAGTGACTGGAGAAGGGAGACTGGAAGCGCTAGCCCTGTGATTAATACGACTTGTTACTTTGCAGTTGCAGTATGTTCGAATAATAGGAAGGAGGAAGCCTTATGTACATACGTAGTACAAACATGCTAGTTGCATTATATTTAATGATAATCCTGCTATATAACAACTGTCATATAATATAGCCTGCCGCATAGATTAATTATGATGACATTAGTCCTCAAACAAAAACATAACTGAAGAGCAGTGACTATATAAATAGCAAAACGGGATTCATTTAATAAGGATAATCGCACTTCATCTATTACAACCTGGGTGTCCGGCTTTGAAGCGGTACCTTCAAAGCGTTAGAATTGGTTTCAATTTCCATCAATTAATTACACCTAATTGGTCTAAAGACTGAACTGGTTTACGTCGCGTAGTTCAAAATTCATTTCCGGTGGTGATGATTATTTTGACGTTTATCTACGAAGCATTAAGTTACCGATGTTTAAAATGTCAATATTATATCTGTTATAATTACATTGAGTAGTGTTAGAGTTAATGAAGTTGACTGACTAAACTTAGGTAAAACACCCATACATCTGACATTCGCCTGCGGTGCCACCACCGTTGCAACTATTTCTACGTTATAGCAGCAATGTAGGGCTGCTGTGTTCTAGTTGAAGAGTGCCGGAAGGCAGAATCACTTTCCGAGGCGTTCCACCATAGGCAGGAGTGTGATCGATTTTAGGTAGGATTCCTGATCTATATGTCCATGGGCAGTGACCACTTAACATTAAATGAGCTGAATGCTTGTCTGCTACTTCAGTTGACTTCAACGCCCGCGTGGCTCAGCATTAACCAACCCGTTTTGACACGCAGAGGGCTTCGGGTTCAATTCCCGGCCAGGCCGACGTCTAAATGGTAAAATTAAATTTCTGCTCTGGGTATGGATGTGTGTGCATTCTTCATATAAATTTCCATGGCATCCACGACACGGAATCCTAGTGTGAGGCTATGAGTGTATGAGCGTTTGTTTGTTTACATATACATACATACGTCACAATGTATGTACGTACGTGTATGTAACACACAAATGTACGTATGAATAAAACTAAAAGCCTCTTAAAGAGAATGTTGTAAAACAAAAACATTAGTCCAATATTTTTTATTAAGAACTGCTAAGCACCGACATGAATTGTTAAAGACTAGAGGCGGGGTTCTGAATTTATCGTTATAGTTTACTTAGGAAAGGTAATAGCTTCCACGGGTAATATAAAGGACTCGATATAAAACAGCCCGAGACGCGGCCGTGATATACGGTTTGTGTTGCTAGTGCTAAAGGTACTGTGGTGAATTGTGGGAAAGGCGGGCAATAAAACTTGCAAGGTCTTCAATATTAAAACTGTTATTAAAGTTTTCAATCATAACAGATATAAAAAATATATGGCGATAATAAATGTTACTGAATTTTAGTTGATAAACAATATACATTATTAACTTAAATTCATTTAACGGGTAACGTCATCTCAGGAAATATCTATTAATTAATTCCAAGAAACAATCATTAGCTATATTCATATAAATATATAAGCATAGAATAAACGAAAACAATTACCTTTCATTTGGATTTCTATTCTGAAACGTAACTTTGCCTTTATACTTTGGATCATCATAGTTATAAAGCTTCTCCAAATACAAACTTACTCCCATTATTACCATCTGGCAACACTTACTTGTTTTCGCTTACTGAACGCTCGGTTACCGCTAGTGTTTACCTGCAACAGAGAGAATTTATTATTAGCCTGGAAGTTCTCGTAAAGACATTAATTAAGACGTCTGTTCGTTCAATCACGCACATTATTGCGTTACAAGCAATTGTACGTGGCTGTACTCGCTCAGCGTCGGTTTTCCGGTCGATGTTACTCGATTAGACATAGACATTGGTACCAATGAGCGTACGTTAATTAGCAGATGGATTTAGCAAGTTATATTTGAATCACAGTTGTCGTTACAAAATAAGAAGAAATACAAACCGTTCTAAAACGAATGTTTAATATAGAAAATAATATCATATATCTAAATACGCAAATGCCTCGTCATAAATGTCGTAACTGATATCTCGTGAGTGTTTTAGGTGCCACTTAAAGTGACCATCATTATGCGTTTAAGTGGCCTCTTAAAACCCCGATAAGCGTTTTTGCTTTAAAAAATAATAAGGCCTCGAAAGAAGGTATAAACAATAAACAAGTAGACATTAACATCAACGAGCTAAATAAACGAATGCGTTTAAGCGTTTCAACTAAGTTATGCGACGGCACGTACAAAACCAGACAACGTAGAAGTGAACGAACAAAATAAAACGGGAACATCCGAAAATTTCCTTTGAAGAGGTTTGCACAATAAATCTTTTAATCCTCTTACACAATTTTATCGAGATTGCCCGGACGGGAGCTCGGTTCCTTTATTTTTCGTCGGCTCAGTAGCCGGCCGAGTCCATTTTTTTAAATGTCCGGTTTTTAATTAGTTCTCGTTCGAATGACGACATTAGATAAATCGATTACAAGATTATCTTTATCGTTTTTATTGTTGCGTGATAAATACTGATTATGCTGATGTTTATTCGCGACTGAACGGGCTTGTGTGTAAGAGTTCTGTTATTGTTATGAGCGTTAAGAAATATGATACAAAATTATAGCTTCAAATGTAGTAGAGGAAAATCATTGTCAATCGCTATAGACGTAACTTATAAAAGTAGACGTTAAACGTACCCATAAAATTAATATTTATAATCCGTCACATATTTCTTAGGATCCCGAAAAATCAAATTTAACGAACAATAATCCTTAAATCTCCAGAGAATTCAAAATACATCAATCAGGATGGCAGACGATATTAGACAATGTAGAAAGAAACATGCTTCATAAAAAATATTATTGATGAAGACAGGTAGAAGCGTTCGTACATCAGATATGTACAGGACGTTTTGATGTATTATTCTATTAGATACATATCATATATGGCTCATATGCTACGGGCTCTGCTTCAGATAATAATGTATTGTATATTTTATGAGTTAGATTTCACTCAGAGTAGGTATCACAACTCTTCAGAAATAAAAATGCAGCATGAGTGTTGGCGTTGAAAATACACACCGTGTCATCTGATACCACATCGGGAGTCGTTTAAATGACTTCTTCTTGTATTCCGATCACGTTAAGATCGTTTGAATGAGACGGCGTATTTAATGTTTCGTACTAAATTCTCGTTCTTAAATATTTATATCGTCCTTAAAGTTTTCCAAATAACGAATTGTAGTTTATCGGTTATACATTCTTTAAACTACTTTCCATTTCTCAGATACCATCGGCAATTGGAAAGATTTCTTACGTAATATGATACGGGAGCAGCCTGTACTGTTCTGTTTTTTGTCATATGTGTTGTCGTCCGCCCCTATGTTATGGCACAATAAAACGCATCCTTATCTCCTTCACTATGTTTTCGTTTAAAAACCATTTTTCGTTGGTTCATTTTTTTATTTGCGCTACCGCACTTTACAGCCCTCATCGTCTCGCTCGACTTCCACGCCATTCTAGTCCCTATTATGTTGCTATAAATAAATAAAATCCCTCAAAGCTAGAATCAGTTTTGAATAAAGGATGGATCTTTTGTCTCTCGCTATTGGTTCCTTTGTCCATTTACAGTTGATAGAACGTGTATTACTTTATGATATATTAAAGGGTAGATCATGTCATTAGAAACGGAACTTGGCACGTAAGCATCTGTTACCGAGGATGTTAACGTAACTATATAAATAAACGGCAAAAATTTTGAATTCGTTCTAAATATTGAAACAGTCGCAAAAGACGATGCAGGAATTATCGCAACCGCGTCTCGTGCTCGCAAACGAAAACAAATTGTTTATTCAGATGTTCAAATAAGGTAAAAACATCGGACAACTGTTCAGAAATTTCGCCTGTATGAAACAGATGTTTGCTTTAGTTGCTCAAGTGTAAAAAATGTGCTATCCAAGCCGAGTCAGGTGGTTCGATTCGCAACCTACAATTTGGAGTCCCCCCTTCATAATGACTAATACTTAAGGCATTCTTGAATTCTTGTGAAACAGGGAAAGTAATGTGATTGAACCTTACATTATTCATTGCACTGGAAGTTACTACCTTACCTGTTACTTTGAAGTCCGGAAAACACAAAAATTATTTTAGGATTATTCCTTACCTTGGTCTAGACCTTGACTTTAGCCTAACCCTTTTCATTCTAAGTGAAGGAAGACCCGTGATCCGATGATAATGAGGTAGAGAGCTCCGAATTCGATCTCCAGCAAAAAATACATCTAAATGATGAATTTCGATTTCGTGTTGGTGTATGCGTCTTCGTATCCGCTCACCTACGGCACGGGGAATCCTAGTATTGGTTTTTTTTTTATAGCGGTAGTAGAGACTTAAAGATAAACCTTTAATTCCAAGAAGATAATGATTGTTTTATCATCACTCCCATAAGATTTTATCAGATTTCTAAAAGCGGTCTCGGTTTAAACTTGTTTAATTTGATGTCGACATCAAGTGGGGGCTCACAAGAAAATATTATTTGAGCAAACATTTGTGTTGAGCCTTGCAGCCTTGCTAGTGCCCTTATCTATCTGCAAATACTGCTTGGTGTAACTGACTGGTGCAAATGTTTGAGCAAAGCGAATAGCGAATAAAATGTGTCAGAAACACCGGGCTACTTGTTAAATGAAGTAAACTTTATTACTGTTATCACAACCTACTAAGGAACAACAATCCCCTTTTATTGCATTTCTCAACGTCGTCGCTTGTAAACTTGTTAATGAAGTTTCATTGCAAGAACTTAATAACAATGCCGGTAATCTATCCGAACTAGTCTTTAGTTATTTACGTAGTGCTAGCTAAGTTGCCGAACATTTCGCTGAAGTAGAACAATTTGTATGAAGCCGATATTTTAAAACTTAACATTTACTCAATGTTTTAAGTTAAAATTAAGTTTACGAATGAGAAAAATGCAAATAAATATTAACATAAAAGCGTTCCTAATACACGTGTGTGTAACGATAGAAAAGGGTACAGAGAAAAATATTCCAATGGTAGTAAATACAAATGCTATGAGTATTCCAGCTCATGAATCTCTATTAGATGACGGGTCTATGGACGATGTAAATGCCACACTTCACCCTTTAGGACGTGTTTTACCACGAATAAGAGCCGAGTAAGAAGATGAGTGAAAAAAGATAAACGACTTGTTAAATTCCAATTAGCTATAAAAGTGACTATGGAATTTTTTTGTGCAGCAAACCAGTGTGCAGGCCACCTAATGTTAACTGGTAACTGAATCTGTACATAGATGCGCCACTACTTCTGAAGACTAAGATAGTTGACTAGCTTGTAGTTAAACCCGACAACCCCACCTCTCCGATCGAAACAAGAATTGCTTCACAGCAGATTGTGAGGATAACGATGGTACCTCTCTAGTCTAACTATAGTTCTCCCACTTATCAGAGTAAATGAAATAACAACAGGATGATAGTACTATAATAATTAACAATAAATTGTCAGCACGACTTTCATTTATTCAGTGCCCTAAAACACATTTGTTTGTTTTTAGGTAACATTAGACGGTTGTTTACCCGTTTGTGGTACGACGATACCGCTAGACGCCTATGAATTATGTAGACGTAAACACAGCTGTTAGTTAACCATCGATCGATATGAAGCGGCACTTGATTTAATCTGCTCACATAAAGCTAATGTCGAGATAGTACTGTTAACAATACCTCAAGGATAATTCTGCTTCATAACAGACGTGGTTCGATCAATCTATTGATACGTTTGTTTTGGATCGTATCTTCGTTCTGCATTAACTCTCGATCCAGTTCGTTGCGTTCGACTATTTGCAAGTTTTGGGCGTAAACAAGATTTAGCGAATGTACCTTACATCGCAAATAATAAGAGTATTCATTTGATTCCACTGCTGAGCGTGTCTCTTTTTTAAGCGTAACTTTGTAACAGTAATTGTGGATTGACACAATGCTTGTATAAACATCGTGGATATCACGAAGAAATATGCAAAATTATCAAATTCTCGCAATGGAGTACTTTTGTTCGCTAATATTAAGAAATAAATTATTTTCAATAACCAATTTAAAAATGACTTTGAATTTAACCGAACTAAGTAGCCAAAGGGACGTATTTAAACAACTAAAGTAAAAGACTTTAAAATCCGTTATACCCTGATGAGGAAACTTAAAAAAAATCTCTTAAGTTCACGCCGTAACAATATTACGGCTTACCCCGGAATCGTGCAACTTACAAATTCCACGAAACTTCTTAATCTTTCCAAGTCGCGGGACAAGATATTTTACTTAGGCTAAGATAAGTGAACGTAACGTCAGAATGGAAATGAGCTTACTAAAACTGGGGCTTCTGGACTTCCTTCACTGCAGTGATAGTCTAGTGGATAATATTAGGCCTTTCAGGCTGGGTATTCAAGATTCGAATCCCGCACGTATCGTTGAATTTGATTTTTGATTTTAATGGGATTACGATGAAGTAAAAGTCGAGTGATACAAAAAATATGATAATGATGATGACCACGATGACGCTGATGATAAGTCATGAACAGATGTTAATGAAAGAAACATTAGTCACGAAATATTAATTATTAAAACTTGAATCAATTTTTAAGTTAAAATCAAGTCAGCAACATAAGCTTAAATAAGGCAATCTAGATGTACTGTTTCAATGAGGGATTATGAATCATTGGTACCTATTGTCCTTTTTATAGAATCAGTCCAAGAGGCAATGAACACTAATCGACCATAATAGCCTCTCAGCTGTTCCACAGATCAACAATGAATGCATGATTGAAATAAATCTGAGTTTTCTGTTCCACTGCTTGATACTCTTTGATATAATTTGATTTGAGGAGTTCGTGGATCGATACCTTACTTAAGACAACAGTGTTCATGCTGTTGTGTTCTGGTATGCCAGGTGCGAGACGAGTGTAATAGAATGATACTAACACGAAACGGTCCCACTTCCTCGCGTCCCCGGGAGTAGCTAAGCTGTAGCATTAGGTGTAAGACATAAAGTCCCATTTGGTATCGATTACAAATGCGGCAGTGGCCACGTACTACCAGGTGTACTGTATACTTGTTTGCTACTTGTATGCTTTAAAAAAACCGTTCCATAAGCTTCCCGATAATACAATATGCGCTTGAGAATCCCCTACCATCGATCAAATCATAATTAAAATGTATCGTTTTCAAGCTACGGAATAAAATGTTTATTTACATTATTATTTGGCACTTTGTATTCTTACGGATGTAGTATCGTAGTAATGTTAGTTAATTTATGCGTTGTTAACACGAATTATTTTTACAACGGTGTACTTGACAATATGGCCATGATCTGACGGCTGTGTGCCTACATTTTTGTGAATATTGATACAATTAAATTCAAAGTGCAAGAAGTAATTAAGCACCTAACTTTGAATGACGCTAATAAAATTTAAAAGACGCATTGAAAGGTGATATCTGATATTTAAACTGGAGTTTGTTACTTCTATATATATACGGGAATACTTAAATTTAAGATATTATAATGAACCACCTAAATTTCGACGCTAGTAGTTTTAAAAGTATACTGAAATTTAATGAATATATCTGGAATTTAAAGGTGTCAAAAAATAATTCAAAGATTATGAAATATAAATTAACTGAATTAAATTAATTATTAAAGTTGACACCGATAGAGATTTAACGAGAAACACTTGTTGCAAACGAATAATAATCTAGAAATGACAGCTAGATTACCTACATCTATTCCTTAGTTACTAATGCGTAAATGTTAAGTTTAACAATGAATTTTTATTTTACATCAATAAAATAACAAATGTGAGATTTTATTAGAAGATAGCAAAAAATCACGGTAATCGGAAATACATCGGATCCACATAGAAATAAATGAAACGACATCGCGTAAACATATATGAAATATAGAACGTTTCCTGCTATCTGCCCCAAAAACAAGCGGGGACTTAACGTCTCCTAGTTATATGATCCCATCCGTGCTTCCTGCGGAACCCTAAAACTTTATTGCAGCAACAATAGACCTTAACATTCATTACTTTACGACCTCATTCTATCTCACAAAACAGCAAAATCACTTCCTCATAGATAAAAGCAAAAAAATGTAGCAGACAATTTACCTGTTACAATAACATCACCTGCCCCGTTGCTTTGTGGACCATTTTTTGGTCAACAAATCTTGTTTTGTGAAAAGCCCAGAACAAGGACGTCATTAGAAGCGAAAGAGGAACACGGGAACAAAAGTCATCTTAAACATAAAATTAAGCAAGCAACTGATGACCAACAAGCAGTGACGACCTGCGTGGGGCAGCGGTAAATGTCTAAAACGAGGGTTCCGGGTTCGATTCCCGGCCAGACGGATGAAATGACGAATTTAGATTTATGGCTGGGTGTTTTTATAGTCGTCTTTGTACGTTTCCATTGACCCATGACACAGGGAATCCTAGTGTGGGGCTATGAGTATAGAAAGCGTTATGTATTTATTTATTAAAAGCATAACAACGCGGTATTACATTTTATGGGTACAAGTTTGTTTTCCTATAAAATACACAATAATATAATATTATTGTGTATTTTATATATAATATGTCCTCTGATATGTCTGTGAAGACCCGATAACCAGTTTAATAAATTAGTATTTTTACGAGCGTGATCAGACATTAGCTCGTAATATTTTATGTAATGGAAGTAGCAAGCGAGCATGCAGCCCACGTGATCTTAGGTGGCCACCATTGCCCAGGGACATCTGACCCCACCTTCATAAAGAAAAGGATCCTACTTGAAATCGAGTCACGTGTTACTACTTTTGAAGACCAAGTCCTTTGGAACGTCTTGAAAAAGTAATTCTGCCTTCAATATAAACCACAGTCGCTCTATCCTGCAGTCATAACGCAGAAATAAACATAGCTGTGGTGGCAGGCGAATGTCAGAGCTCCGCCACCTAATTGCTATTAATTGCTAAATAATCTTTATTTTACTTCAATCACGTTAGAATTGTAATTAAATACAATATTGCAACAGCACATTTTACCTACATGACCGTACACGTTTATCGTTCAAGACGTCATGGGCGACTGTATCGCCTTTAGCGTCATGTGTAAAAATATAAACATATGTTTCAAAATAAACCACTACCACATATTCCTACAAATCTACGTTGTATTCCAAATGTCTAGAATATAAATAAACTTTACTACGAAGTGGACGTAATATATCCCTACCAAAATTAACACGTGCATTTACGATGTCAATGTAAACAAAATAAGTGTGTGTAAAAACGTGTTTCGCTTGACAGTTATCAACTTGACTTATATCTATCTACGCTGATATTAATTGTATAGTATCTGTTTGTACCAGTGAACGGTATCATATCGTTCGGAAAACTTATCTCAAATAGATTTAAAAGCCTTGTAAGGTTTCAACCTGTATATATCTTTTTTTATGTTTTGTAAAGTAGCAAACGAGCATGCACGTCACCTGATGTTAAGTGGTCACTACAATCCATGGGCACCCACATCCAACCTCAAACAAAACCGAAGTTCCGATTGAGGTTGTATATGGATGCGTCACTGCTCCTGAGGACTAAGATGGTCGCCTCGCTATATGTATGCCTGGCAACCGCACCTCTCAAACCGAAACACGACTGCTTTAAGGCGGATTATGAGGACGGCGGTGGTACTTCCCCAGACGAACGATTGTTCTACCACTTATCAAAATGACATGATATTGAGTATGTTATGAATTTCAAAAACTACTCGCTTGATCCTTCACGTTTTGACAGTCAAATGTAATTTTGACTTTGATGAACTGAACATTAAAGTAAATGCTCTTGCTTTTCTATTAAAACGTTTACAAATTCATCGATTTACAAATTCAGGCTTATCTACAGTTTACAATGTTTGTTTGTCCGTGAGTACGATATCGATTCTATATAGATACCACTACAATGAGCCACTGTTTAGTACAAGCTAGTATTTAAATATTAGTTTTGCTATTCCTATATTGACTTCGGTATCTGTTTGTTTGCCTTCTAATCATTTATTTAACTGGTGGTTACAATGTTGTTGGATTACATAAGAATTTCATTATGTTATATTATACATTATTATAACGGTTATGCAAATTAAGCAAGTATCATTAAAGACAAATGATTATTCTTATTTTTTTGGTGTATGCAATATCAATCTTTTATAAATACAATACAATATAATGATCATCATGTTCATTAATGTCCCACTGCTGGGCACGGGTCACCTCTCAGGATGAAAAAGACTAGGCCATAGTCCACCACGCTGGCCAAGTGCGAATTG
>DWKL01001065.1:0-15721 GCA_018249415.1 Phareas burnsi | reverse complement strand
ATGTTAAATATAACTTGTTTTTCTATCTTATATTTGTATTATAACGCAATAATTAAACACTTTATTTTAATGGATGCTCCACTTATATAAATTACAGCACCCCGCTGTAATCTATATACGCTGAGTTAGCGGCGTCTGTATCACCATATTTTTATTTTTTTATATAATGGTTATTTTCTATTACCGGACAATATTAAAATATTTTTTATAATGTGGTCATTATCCGGAAGCTCAGAGTCACTCAGCGTGCTATGGAGAGAGCTATGCTTGGTATTTCGCTACGCCACAGAATTCGTAATGTTGAAATCCGTAGACGAACTAAGCTTATCTACATAACTCTCAAAATTAATAGACTGAAACGGCAATGGCTGGCCACATCGCTTGGAGGACCGACAACTGCTGGGTAAGGAAGGTCCTCGAGTGGCGACCAAGTCTATGGCAAAAGGAACACAGGTCGCCACCCGACAAGGTGGACTGATGATTTGATGAAGACAGCGGGTAACCGTTGGATTCAGAAAGCACAACACCGGCTGGAGTGGAGCCGATTAGGGAAGCCCTATGTCCATCCGTGGATCCGGGGTACCGATACACAAGACTCAAACCTTCTGGACACTTGCGACTTGTAATCTCGATTGTATTCATTTGAATAAAACATTTGCTTTTTTAATGAGAAGAGTAGTAAGCAAGCGACCACATAATGTTAAATGATTATTGCAGCCTATGAACACCCATATCTGCATCAATACTCTTGAGGACTAAGATGGTAGCCTCGCTATAAGTGTAAATGTAAGTATTTTTTGATGATAAGTGGCTACTAATGGACATTTTTAATCAATAACAAATAGGATTGGAGTCCTACATTTTTTATATCTAAGCTTAACGATAAAGCAGACGGGCTACCCGATGGAAAGTGGTCACCGTGGCCTATAGACATTTGCAGCACCAGAGAAATCGCCAAAGCATCGCCGGCCTTGAAGGAGAGCTCTTTTAGCCCTTTTTTTGACCACATGTGGTCGGCCACCGACATATTGCTACCCCTCGAAATGCCTCGAATATGTAACTGTCCCTTGCCACACCTGTCAAACAATAACAAACACAATAGAACGGAAATAGAAAGAAACAGTGCTGCCATCAAAACTATTAAGAGACTAATAGAGCGTCCGTATTATTTAATAACATTGTTTAATTGTTTATTTAACGGACATATCCAAAACTTATTCGCAAGATAACAAAACAAAAAAACCCGATGTAAACATTTTTGTCTTTCATGTGTCTACGCCAATCTAAAAAGTTAAACCCATTTTGATGAGACCTTCGCCCAAATTGAGGAACTATAGAAATTATAGATTTATAGATAGATGTAAAATTATAGACAACTATAAGGAGTCGTTCAACATAATTCACTTAAAATATTAGTCTTAAGCCGTACTTCAATATAACGTTCATTCAAGAGCTCGTGAAATTAATTAAAACTTCTATCAGCATGTCTTTGTAATGTAAGGTACATGTTTCACCTCAGTCAAGGGACTATTAGCAAGCGAATAAATACGATATAGCGGCTGTCATCACCTAAATCACTGACGCCAGATAAAACTCTAAAACATTCCCGTCAAATTAGGACATATCTGGAAAAGTCTAAATGGATGGCAGCTATTGGCGGAGACGTCAAGGTATTACACATAATGATATCAATTTCAAGGGGAACATATATTTACTATTTATATCATGATTGAACATTTATTTAAACTTGTGTTAATTTAACATTAGTATGCCGATTATCGGCAAAGTATGAAGGAAAATATTTTTATTGTCATCTTATTTGTACTCAGGCTTCAAATAAATAAATTATTCTTTCTTTTTATTGTCATATGTAATATAATTTATCGCTTGTGCCTCTAATCAACTCCAATAGAAACTCTTACTCATTATAGAATAATAGTAAATTAATCTTGAGATACCTGAATTCAATTGCGACGAGGAAGCAAAGTTGCTCCCTCGAGCCTACGTCGGAACGCCCCGTTTCATTATAACTTACCACAACCCCTTTTACTAGAAAATACTATAGGGCAATAGCCGGTGTAACAAGTATTGACGGCGGTAAAACGACCCGGCTAAACAAACGATCAAACGACAAAAGTTCCACCACATATGAAAATTAAATGGAACACATAAAGTTTCATAAAATTCTCGCTGGGCGTGAAATAAAGCGATAGTCGTGCTAAAAAAAAATCTTATCTATCGATTGTGAGTTATCAGTTACTCGCTGACTATGAAACATATTAGTGAATACCAAGACTGTCATCCCCGAGGCCTCCGCTACCATAGATTATATTATCGCAGTTCCAATCTGATGGCTAGAAGAGGCAGAGAAGGCATAAAAGAATATGCAACGTCATTTCGGTCAGAATCAGTTATCAGATGCAGTGTGGTAATTATGAACTGATCTCGGATAAAAGAAATGCCAGCTAAGTTTTGATAGCCGCCGCTGAGATTTTTACTCACTTTTTATTCTATTATTAGAGCGCCTTCAGATAGCATTGGTGAGATATACTAATTATTAAGGTGGAAACAGACTTTGAACATACATGCGTACGTACATGTGAAGGCTACGAGCCTAATGTATTAAGAATCATGTATAATATTATTAAGATGAACAGTGATAGCCTAGTGGTTAAGATTCCGGTCTCTCAAGCTGAGTGGCCGAGGTTCAAACCCGCACGCATCTCTATTTTTTCGAAGTTATGTGCGTATTAGAGATTAATTGTCACTTGCTTTAACGGTGAAGGAAAACATCCTCATGAGGAAACCTACTCATCTGAGAGTTCTCTGCAAAGTTCTCGAAGGTGTATAAAGTGCACCAATCCACACTTGGCCAGAGTGGTGGACTACGGCCTAACCCTTCTCATTTTGAGAGGAGACCTGTGCCCAGCAGTGGGATGTTAATGGGTTGATGATGATTATTTATTCCGAAATTTTATTGTCACACTTTTATTACATTATATAGATGTAGTCATGTTTAATAGTTAAATATTTTATGTCCTGTGTTTATAGTTCGCGCGATTTTTATTTTTTTTTAATACACCCAGCTCGCAACCTATCTACCCACTGGCCAGTAACTTTTAACAACATATTTTCGTTCGATCTCTTTGATTGGTTTCAAAATACTATGCAACAATATTAATGTTTGTAATTCAAAACCCATTACGGCCCTCTATAAAAGTCTCTTGAGTTAAAAACCTACCTTTATACAATATAGCACATATTGAACCAAACATCGTTTTTCAAATAGACGGAATGATAATGTTATTTCAGTAGACAGTCGGTGCTGGCCATTGGTTTAACAGAACTTTACAGCTTCATCAAATAATACTAAAAACGGGAAAAGAAATATTTAATCCAAGTTTTGGCTTAACTTTTTTTTAATCGAAGTTAAACAGGGACCTAATATGTAACCTGTAACCTTCGTAACTGTTATTTTTTCATAGAAGCAAGGCGTAAAGCCCAATACATGTAAAGTAGTTATTATTCTAAGTTAGCAAGCAATGACGTTGTTCTTCCATTTAGTAATGCCATGTAATTTTGGACTGATTTGTAAAACTAAATATAAAGATACAAAACAAGCTATGTCCTTAGTCCACAGGTCATACTCTAGCTGGTTTGCAATTGAACATTAAAATATTTAGTAGGCAACCGGAGCTTGAGTCACTATGACGTCATAACTGCAAATGCCAACTGGCTGGACAAGGTCTTGCGACAACTTGGCTCCGCGCTACCTACGGTTTGTAGCGGGTCTGTGATATTGTTGAAAATACGCCATAATTCTTTACAAATTTCCAAGAAAAACTGTCAAAATTTATTTAATTATGATTTTTTTTATTATGAATTTGTAAATAATTTACATGATTTTTATTGTAGCTCAGTAAGTACTAAAAACAATAATAGGTACGTGCCTATTTTTGATCTACGTTTATGTCAAATTTTATAAAATTCTAAAATGTTATTTTCATATTGTATTAGATAAATAGATCTAGTCGATGTAGTCTTGTTTGTAGTTCGCGCGTTTTTCATCATTCTTTATCATCAGCTGTGAGATATGTACCTATTTTTGTAATAACGAAACAAACATTACAATATTAAGAGTCCGTGTAATTAGCAATTCCGAAGTAATTTATCTTTTCTTAAAAAGGATTATCCATACCACATTCAAAAGATTAGGGAGGAGGATGGAGGATCCACAAAATAGTGGCGTAACAGTTTTTACTTTACACCTTTAGGGGTACTGCGGGGGTCCCCAAATGATATGGACGAGGATGTATAATGGCGCGACAAGGAGAATTAGGGTCAGTCATCAAGACGTAGCAAATGGTTCTAAATATGTAATATGTCCAACATAGATAGACAAAAGTTTATCAAATTAGCTTATTTTTTTAAATATTTAAGCTTCGTGCTTGAAGATTGATAGCTATATAGGTATGGCAGTGAAAGAATTTACAGAAAAAAAATAATAAAATGACCCGAAGAACCATAAACAGATCTCTATTATTATAATATTTTTACTTGTATAAAGTATACGACTACTCAATGAAAAATACAAATTGATTTATTTATTTTTATAACTAACTAGATAATTTATAACTGGATAGTCCATCTACTAAATGAATAAATTAGTTGTAAACTACCCTATATATGAAGGTGTAATATGGCGCAATATTTTTTACTATTGAAATGATAAATTGAATTTTATTATCGCACTACCGTTTGTATATTTACTGCCACACACAACCGTAAAACGAAACGGGCTTAAAGTTCCCGCCAGTCAAATTGAAATTTATTAGACCAATGTTTTGATGTTCCCACGACAGCTGTGTGCACATTAACATTTAAAATTAGTACAATACTCTTGATAATCGTAAGGCGTTCAAAATTTTACGGCATTCTTTTCGAAGTTATACTTCTGTTGGCGCGTTTGGGAAAACAGACTAGTGTATTTTTAGCATAGGGCAATTTTTTTATAGTATTTACTTTTGGTCTATTGGTCGTTCGCTGAGTTTTAATTAACTTGAATGCATCAAAAAAGATTTTATTAATTACGCCAAAAAAGTGTAACATTTTACATGCATACATAAGACACAGACAAGTAAGTTTTTTTTATGGGCACAAGTAATCAGTGTGAATATTCCATTATTTATATTCCATCAACTTTTTGTTGCTTCACAGCAAATCGCAAAGCAACAGTTGAAGACGAACTAATAACTTAGTCACGTCCATACATCCTGTGAGTGGCGTCGCCGTCACGTATAAAAAAGCCCACGGCTAATCGCCGGTCATCGCTCTTTGTATTGCTTTCAGAAAATTAAATCTAGGAATATAATACGGAAGACAAAAGTTTTCTATTTTTATCCAAAAAAAAATAAAACAATTATATAACCATAGATTGAACGTGATGAAAAATTTCTAAATCTGTGGATATGTGTGTATTCATTATCTATTATCTCAGTATACTATTTTTATTTTACAACTTACACAAAACACAGATAAACGTAAAATTAACACAAACAATACTATTGTCGTTATTTTAATTATTAATAATATTGGTAGAGACACAATCGTAAATTCCCATGACAGTAGCACGGAGTTCTATTAGAGTTCGGAGACACGTTGCGCTGTTAAGCTGTTTACTCAAGTGCTGGCCACACAATGGCGGGGTTGTTGCCTAATTTACTACGCTCATCAAACAAAGAATTGCCCTACTTACTCATGTCAATTAATAAAATGCACCTGCTTATAATACAAACTTCACCTCCTTACCTTACAACGTTTTTTGTATGATTATATGTGGATATGTAAAATAATAGTTATTTAAGAAGAAACTTAAAATCCCATTCATGCCTCTCTGATTTTTCAGTCTTTTACGTACGTGAGAAAACATACATGCCTGAGAGGTTTACATAATGTTTTTAAAAATGTGTTAAGTCTAGTAATCTACATTTCGCCTGCGTTTTGGATATGGATTGTGGATTGTGCCTAATAGTGAGTGGATAATGTACATATTTCTCGTTAAGTTTTTTTTTTTATAAAAATTGAAAACTTCTTACTAATATTGTTTAAATATAACCATGTCACATCACGTGTGCTCAGTAAAATATTTGAACATTTTAATAATGGAAAATAATAACTTTAACCACAATGACATATCTTCAAGTATCTAAAGTCAATAATAGTCTATGGTCATGAATAGCCTAAAGACACGCTGAACAGGCTACACTCATCATCCATTATGCCAGAGAATCGTACCATTTTCCTAAGCGTGGAGCAAGATAATAAGTTAGAAAGAACAGCCGTAGGATACAATAAGAGCTTTGTTTAGTTCTGACCGCCACGACACCTCCGGGCTAACTGCAGTCCAATCTCAGCTGAATTGCCGTAAAATAACTCTAGCAAGCCCGCTCCTGACAATTGTAATGTAGCTTTATGATTTGTTTTGGGTTCGCTATGTTGGCAATAACAATCCATAGACTAATTAAAATTGCTTTTTGCGATATCATAATCATTTTCCTAAAGTTCAATAAAAACTTGTAAAGGAATAATTCGAAACGTTTATAGATACAACTATGTACGCCCGCGATTACGATCATGTTTGTAGGTAGTTTTCTCCTGGAATTCTCGATTCCACATAATATTTAAACGTTTTATTCATTACTGTTAAATCATTTATAAAGTAACAATTAGAAAACTCTTAGAATTCTGCCTTTACTGAACTTTTTCTTGTACTTTGAGGTTTAGAAATTATAAAAGCAAAATGAAGTGGCAAATTTTGTCCTTTATAATTCCCCTCAACTCGGCTAACTTCACAGTTTTAACAACAGGGTGAGTACTCTACCGTGTCGTCGAATTCGTTATTGTCAAATTTAAAATGCGCGCAAAATATATTTTTTTTAACTCGAACAAGTTTGTAGATATGATCATTTTTGTCCAGGCGTAGTTTTTTAATGTTCACGAAAATTTTAATTAATTCTAAATACGACACTGCTTTAGTCACGACTATAGCACAATTCTTATCTAGTTGTTCTTTTTTTAAAACAGGTTTCATATAGTTATGATATGCGTAATGGATTTCTAGATCACGCGAAATTCCATTCCCATCGCAACAAGAAAAGCCTACGTACGTCCCAAGTGTCATGTGGCTAGCCGAAGGCATCCGATAAGGTGTAACGATTACAACTCAGTGACAAAAGTAAACGGCTTCATAATGTATTCAATAAGTTCATTTTTTTTACTAATGAAAAATCACATTTGGCATGGTTAAATAGTTACGAGCATATTATATGAACATATGACACAGGAAAATGTGAGAAGATAGTTTTAAAAACTAGCATTTAAATATTTTTAGTGGAAAGACAGAAAATATGTATCTATGTTTCGACCCTACATATTGACATCATATGATAATGAAAGCCGTTTAGAAGAAAATATTAAATGTACACCTTTTTGTCTAAATAAAAAAATGCTTCTGAAACACGATATAATAACTTTTAAAATGTAGCAGACCATATGATAACAAAAAACATTACAAAAAAGCTATAATAATGCCAGCAGATTGTGCGCTGCAAATTAATAAAAAGAATTGAGAATAAAATATCGATTTCTCACAGCGGGAGACTCGGTTACTCTATGTATCGTTAATACATCGACAATAAACATGTTATTGTCAGCCCTTCCTAAGGCGTATCCACAATTAGAAAATGTTGATCGAAAATAAAACTGAGGTAAAAACTTAAAGTCCTCAAATCCTATTCTAACTAAACGCTAACCTTTTAAGGTCTATTGCTGAACATTGCCTCAAAAACCAGGGTTTTTTGTAGTCACGTGACTATGTATGTTTGTGGACCGCAGCAAATGAATAACTTCAAGCAAGGCACTGCTACCCTTTTTTGGACTTAATCCATTAGTTGCCCCCTACAACAGCACGTGAGGTAATAGTGATCTTCTATGACGACACCACACAAAGAAGTCATGATAGTTGTTCATTAAGAAGTACAAGACAATATGCAACACACTGCTGAAGCTGTCTCTTTTTATCAATTTAAAATAATCAATTTTTAAATTCCTAGTAAATAGAAATACCAAATGGGCATAACAACTTTTAATATCTTCGATCCAAAGCTCTGTCTCAGTCAATTATCGATCAAGGAATCAAATTTTTTATTATTCAAAGTTATATGCGTGTGAGGAATTAATTATTAGGTTCTTATAACATGAAAAATTAATGTTGTAATATAAACTTTCTTGGTAGTTATCGACATTAGCACTCTTGAATAAATATCCTCAGAGGCTCTATACCATAGAACATAAAATACGTACAATACTATTAACTTAAGGGCAATTTTCTATGAAAACAACTAAAGCAGGCAAAAAGGGATGTTACCCTATGCTCTACTAATATTAGAAAATTATTTTTAAGGCACAAAAAGAAGTCAATGTGGCGTGACCCTTACAATCATTTCTTACATTTTATTACATTCAGAGCTCGTTGTGAGAACGAATTCTAACGCAAAAAATATCCAGTGTTACCTAAGCGAATGCCTCCGAGCCGCACTTTACACTGTGGAGAGAAGTTAATTTTTGAGAAACAAACGCCTTACGGAATTCGTACAGAAAAAAACTCGCTTGATAATTTGACGTTGTTCACTTATATTACTTTTTCATTATGTGACTTCTTGCAATACTTACGAAAGAAAAAATATATTTTCGATATTCTATTTCTAAAAACTTTATTTTACCTTTAAAACATAATAATCACATTGCATTCAACAAGTTTTCAGACCGACACCTATTGGATTTAAATATAAAACACTATTCTATCAAATTTGTCACACTTGCTCTTGCTGTCGATTGATGAAAGATAACAAAAGAGAAAAAAGACTGTCGAGTGTTCGACGTGTCTGAAAAACAAACCACAACAAAGAGTCCTTATTTCTCAATCACCATCAAAGGGTGATTTAAAGTTGAATAGTGTTGGAAAAAACAGAAAAAGGCGAAAATCTCATTACCATCCCGGAGTTAACGGCTCACTCTCGGAATTAGTTTTGTTAATAACGACGGAATAGTGGAGGTTTTACGGGCTTTGCTCTGCTGCCCAAGTGATTAGCTTCGAGCGGGAATCATGCGAGTACATATAAAATAAAAAAAGTAAAATTGTAAAATAAGAAAATTACTAAAGTTTAAATTGACTCAATTTACATTAAGCTTCGTTACTCTTAATTCAAAATTTTCCAATTTTTGTTACGGAGAATATGATATTTATGGACATCGTCATTAATTTTGCATTTTTTTATGTAATAAAATACTAAATATTTCATATTATCTGCAGATCTATATTATACATAGGACTTAACTTTTCACTTGACATTTAGTTCTAAATTTTTCAAACTTCTTAGTCTCCTGTCACTTGTCTATGGCCGAGTGCATAGATTCCCGCCATTTTACCGTCGCATCGTACTGGCGCATCCGAGAGGCGGAACTCAAGTAATAGGCGCATTCCAGCGCTGCCTGTCTGTGAATGCCGCGTTTGATGTACTTAGAACTTCTGAATGGCTTAGAAAACCATTAACGTTCCCTGACTTAATGTCTGACCATAATGTCCCGTAGTTATGACGTAGCAACACAAGCTAGCAATTTTCAGACGGATCACTGGGTGCGACCTAAAATAGCTTAAGTACAATTTTAACAATTTTAAGAATATCGTTATATTAACATTATATTTGGTCTAATATTTAGTGTAAAGTAAATGTAAGTTTAGTTGATAGTACTTTTGTTCAAATAAGTAATTACCGAGGAAGTAATTTGGACATTTTCCTAATGCAACCGCAAGTGGTCGATTTGGTTAAAAGTACTGTACAAAATGGAAATAATGCTTCGGCGAAGCAATCGTGTTCTACTTATGAAATGGCTTCATTTTTGGTTACTTTTTAATATTTTTTAACTTATACTTATACTTTTTAATAAAAAAATATGACATTAGACATTTTTATTATAAATATAACAAATTATTAAAAGTATTAAGGAACAGGAAATGGAAAAAATTCAACATGTTTAAAATATTACATTCCCCAACTATTTACTTAGCAATATTTTTCAAATTACCTCCAATAGTTCATCCACTTTGTCGCTGACAGTTGATTTGAATGAATATTGATATGAACGAAAGTTATAAAAGATACTATAAGAACCATCTTCGTAAAGTAATCAATGATATAGTTATTTTTATTTATAACATAATAAGTGAACACTGCGTATTTAATTAATATTAATAACTCTTTTACCTATTTCCTATTTGAAAACAATGGCAGATCTACGATACAAGAAGTCTATAGCGCGGTTAAATCATTGCAAGCGGGCGTTAGAAAGGGCAAAGGCACGCATAGCTGTGGATTGGCTCCAGCGAGCTCGCGGAACAGTTAGCTGCTTGTGGTCTACTTGTAATTCACTTGTTATCGATTATGTTTCCCATCGATGTATCAATAGATTCTAACAACATTTTTAACACATAAAGATCATCTTACATATCAACATCTTTTAACACATAAAGATCACACACATCTTAAATATTTTTATTACACTGCATCTTTACTATAGTAATATATTTATTGTAATGATTTTACAGTTAAGATTCTTAATTTTTAAATTGCCTGGTTTTGTCCAAAATCTAGTACAACTTTTTATAATAACACAAGTGACTAGAATATTTAAAAAAAGTAGGCAAACTAAAAGTAAAATATCATTAAAGTGAAACTCAGTCAACAAGCTTGCGGCTTCTGCATTTTCTATTTATATGCAACTGTTATTCTATAAGGAAATGAAATCCCACTAGATCAAGTGTATACAACTAAAATTATGTCACGTGATTTAAACCAAATCGAAAAAATTGTCATTTTTTCAAAACTAAGTTACACATAATATAACAGGCATTGGTATTATTCCAAGGAGGGTCTGCTTCCCGAAAGTTTGAAATGTTTTGATTCTAATTAAATAATCTGATTACATTATCGATTCAATTAATCGAGTTTCCACTGAATTAACCCCCAGTAAGAGACCTTCGCAGTAAAAGATTTGTGCCCAAACTACTAGGTGATGCCCTTACCTAACACCTTAGTTGATATATTTGCCAAATAATGCTTTGTCTAATCAAAATAATATTCTAGGGTGCTTATTACCCACACTCTCGATCTCCTCCCTAACGACGTCAGTGCACAAGAGATCTTAAGAGCTCAATGTAACCTCTGTAACCTCAAACAAGGTAATGCACACGTCATAACGCAACTTGAGCAACAACAGACGTAACGTTTAAATATAAGTAGCAAAAATATTCTAATTTCATGCATTTTCTTATTACGAATTGCAAATTTTAAAGCACCTAATGTAATAATTATTTGCTTTTGGTATCGCTGTTTTGAAATATAGTAATCACTTCAAGAGTATTCAATTGTTTACGAAACTCTATATTCGTATTATAAGAAGTAGCTACCATATACTAAGATGTGTATGTATTATTTAAAAAAACTAACTAACTAAACGACAGGAACCTAAAATATTAAAAAAAAAATCGAATCCAATAATTGCTTTACATAAAAAAGCTTGCAGTCAACAATGTTTATGAAAACAAATCTGTCGAATTGAGAGCATATTTTATGAAGTCGGTTAAGAAATAGATGAACAAAATGCACACCGTCTTAATAAAGTCATTTCACTTTTGCGTTTACCGCAAAGCGCTTTCATTGAATTTCGGCCGCAGTCTCTATAATCTCTATAATCTTTGAATCAATTCGTCATGTAATTTTACAAGCGAAAAGCGTGTGACCGCTTTCTTTAAAAAAGTTTAAACTAGTCCACATTATTAAATGATATTTATTTGGTTTAGTTTTTTATTTATAAACATGTAATCATCGTTTAAATGGAAAAATATTTTTTTTACAATTTATAGATTTTTGTACCATATATTAATTTGCAAAGAAATAAATTATTCAATGAAATTGGCGTAACTAACACAGTTTAGACGTTTTACTTACAACATAATAAAAGGATTGTATAAAGAGGTTAAAATTAATTATCACTTACGTTAACAGGGAAGGAAAACATCGTGAGGAAACCTACACATCTGAGGGTTCTTAGTAAAGTCCTCGATGGTGTGTGAAGTCTGCGAATCTGCATTTGGCGAGCGTTGTGGACTATGATCTAACCCTTGTCACTCTGAGAGAGAAGACACGTGCCCAACAGTGGGAAATTGATGAGTTGATGATTATGACGAATTAATAGAGATTCTGGCTAATTACGCAAGTCGTCAAGTAGTTAACTGGTACTCGCACTTTAGGAACCCAAGTAAATAATCCTTTAAAATTAGGTAACTCACAGTTTTAACTGTTAATAAAAACAATTATTCACAAAATAGTTATATATACATATATTTCATATATACATTTAAAGATCTTACATAGTTCTTATAATAAATAATGTTCATATGTTGTGTATATAATATTTCAAACAAGTCTTAGACCACAGACGTACTGCTGTTTGCGTGTCATTCGTAATTATTGACTTCCTAAACATTCGTCTCTTGATTCTCATGAATATAATGACTTTATACACCAGGAAGCTTTAAATGAGTAGATATTTAATGAGTTGGTAATGACTTAGGCGTTTATTTATTAAGCATGTTTTTCGCATATATGTAGAAGTTTTTTGCTCGATTACTGCATGGGTTTATTTGACGCACGTTTAATTAACTCAATCTTCACCAATTGAACCATAGAAAACAATCTTAAATGTTAATACAACAAACAGCATATTATCAATTTGCCAACCAAAATGTCAATGTCTAACCAAAAAATGAAAAACTACCGTCCCAATATTTTGAATCTGATATATTTATTTAGACATCCATATGAAACTGTTTTTAACAATTACGCATAATTTTAATCGTAAGACCTTTTCATTGAGCTTACAAGGCTAAAATACAACCTATATTTGTACAAATAAATGATTTAAGTTTAATAAACTACAAGGCTACAACGTTCTAAACAACTACTTTATGGTCATTAAAAGGAAACAGTAATATAAGCATAATTAAATTTAAACCCAGCTAAATTAGTAGGTATAATAAATTACAACAATGCTTATATGATATTTATCTAGATATCATTAAGACTGACCTCATACGAGGAAATTGAAGGCTACTGTCCGTCTTTTTAAAGACGTCTATATTACATAGTAAAATATTTATATAACAGCTCATCACTCATGCTATAGGTGAGAATCTAAGATAAAATATGTAAGTATAGAAGACGTAAAGAGAAAATTCGCAAGCAGGTTTTCTAATAAATGTAGCGTAGACCGAGAGTTCGGTTCGGTTGTCGGAATTTGTCGATTTTGATCACTATAAAAACACCCAATAGCGTAAACCATTGAGCACACAAAGACGAGGTCGTATTAGGTAACACAAATACACGCAAACGACCGTAACACCTAATGAATGATACAAAACGATGCAAATGAACCCGCGAACTGGGTCCGGCCGTTTCTATCCATGTAAACTCTAGCTAGACCACAATACAGAAGACAGAGACGGCTAGTTCTAATAAACAACATTTATTCAACAAACCTCTTTTAGAGTCGTTGGCGGGTGCAGTGCGTCCAATGGCAATTTCGGGTGGAAATTAAAAAGTAAACAATCACAGAACGGTTATGAAACACTGTTGTAACGGCACGTCCGACACAGTTGTTCGCGATCGTGTAGATGTCGCTGCGAGGCGACGTGCGCACGCGCTGGCCGTTCCGCACTGACTGCGGGCGAAGGCGCAGGCAACACCGAGTGAACGTAGAATGACCTTCCTGCCCACAGAGCTTAGCTAGAACCTCTTTTCCTTATAGAAACTTGCCCGAAAATTTCGACTCTACCAAACTACCATATAGGTAACATCTGTGGGTAGTTAGAGGATAGTCTATCCATATCTGTGCCACGAAGATAATGTAACCGAACTGTGAGAAGGTTGGCGAGCAGATTACCAATGAGTTCGCTTACGTTAGAACTCTGGTTCGATTTAGGTAACATCGTTACTATACCTAGATATTATGCTTTATAGCAGAGGTGCATGAGCCATTCCTGTCTAAACGATGAAGTAAACCTAACTTACTCAAATGTGTAGTCGTAATTTAATCCTCAAAAGTGACAACGCACCTGTGGCCAAACTAAGCTAGGACGTCTTACGGGGTCATTCTTGTGTTGGAGTAACTGCTTAACATCGGATGAACTGCTTCCGCATTGGATATTTAGCATTGCATTTTGTTATCTACATAACATAAATTAAAATTAAAAAAAACACCCGACTGTAATAACCTTTAACACTTTATGATTTAAGTGGCATATGCGGCAGAGACAGCCTTGTGGTTAAGATTCCGGCCTCTCTCACTGAGTACCCGTGGTTCGAACCCCGTTCGAACTCTGATTTTACGAAGTTATGTGCGTATTAGAAATTAATTATCACTAGCTTTAACGATGAAGGAAAACATCGCGAGGAAACCTATATATCTGATAGTTCTCTATGAAGTTCTTGAGGGTGTGTGAAGTCAACTTATCCGCACATGGCCAGCGTAGTGGACTACGACATGCCCCTTCACATTCTGAGAGAACACCTGTGCCCAGTAGTGGGACATTAATGGGTTGATACCGACGAATGGACGATGCGGCACCAAAAAAACAAATGACAGACGCCATTTTGATTTAAAGAAATGTTAAGGTACGCAGTGTCACTTATGCTATCACGAAGTATCTAACGACATCTCATATATGTTAAAATCCACCCAGACATTTAGCTCTTGTCAAAGAAATTGATATACCTAAATACACGCGAAAAACATAACCCTCATTCTTTCGTAGTCGTGTAAAAATATTGTTTTGTATAGTTAATCAATACACCAGATCTGTATAGTGTCGTGATATCAAAGTTTTCTATACTTTATTGTTAGGGTACTGATGGGAACCTTATGCCATCCATCGAGCTATCTCACAATTAATTGATGTTTAAAATACTGCCAGAAGTAGCTGTTCGAATTTTTTGCAGAATATTATTATATTATTATGGCAGATATAATAAAAATAACAAATTATAGCAACAAAAAAATTTAAAAAACTAATAGACATCAATACAAGATATAGATTTATTTTTAACTTTTTGGACTTTACTTCATCGTTAAAACGGTAATATATCTTGAAATTTGGTGAGATTATAGTGCAAACTCCAACGTAAAACAACAATAAAACACATCCAAGTGTATTCGTATATAGGACTCACACAACACACAAACGATCCCAAATTGAATTAAAGAAATCAATATTTTTGGCAAATACATAACACAAAATATAGGTACGAAACCCTTAATATCCGAGTCTCAGTTACGCTTGGCCAGATTTTAGTCAATTGAACCATTGTCCATTTTTCCCTGGTATTTCATCACAATGCGCACTACGTCCAATGCTATACTGGAAGTCGTTTCAAATAAGTTTTTAAGCAAACGTGACCTAACTTAGTAACATCCCCCCCCCCCCTACTCTACTTGGTCGCACCATCATAGTCTTTCAAGTACAGTTATGCGGAACATCAAACTTTTCCTTTTTTTCCTTTATGAAACACGATTGGTCTTACATGCCAGTTGTGTGTCGACATATAGG
>DWKL01001064.1:0-15721 GCA_018249415.1 Phareas burnsi | reverse complement strand
AAACACATGTGTGTGTTTATATACATAAGTGTGTTTATTGTACGTGGTTAGACCAGAGCTTAAATCAAATTACCGTCAGGCAAGTCCTGCTTGTTGGCAAAGATGAGTATAATAGCGTCGCGCATCTCACGGTCGTTGATAATCCGGTGGAGCTCCTGCCGTGCCTCGTCGATCCGGTCGCGGTCCGCGCAGTCCACCACGAATATTAGACCTTGGGTTCCTGGAAATTTACGTGTATCGTTTTAGAGCATTCACATGTAAAACCATAAAGCCTTTATAGAAAGGGGAATTTCGACGTATTCACCGCAGTAGTAAGTTCGCGAGAAGATATTATTCCCCATGTCTGGATTTAGTCCCTTAGTCTAATCTAGATCCAGGAAGGGTTCATACCCATTATGCTAGTCTAGGTCGACAGCACGTGGCTGGGTACCGTATAACTACGGATTTATCTCATTATCTATCTATTCCGTCTTCCACATGACTGTCAGTTCTTAAGTAAACATACGATGAGTAAATTTTAAAATCCGTTCCAAAACTTCTATTCTTTGCAATATCTCTTTAGATATCACTCTTATTTATTTCAGTGTATTATTGGTCATTTATTATCTAAAAAATCTAGTATCTTATCATGAAAAGTTAGATGTACTTAAATAAACCTCTTTGTATAAGCTGTTGTTGTAATTAAAGCTTTGACATAAATTGTATAGATTCGTCTTGACATGTTTAGAGGCTTGTCATCAGTCTCTAGATTTTCCCAAAATTATACTGCCCTTAGCCATAACAATGTTGGAAATTCCTGCACGGATTCAGGAGTCAGCACCCAACAACAAAAATTTTAATAAACTTCATCTTATTTTGTTTAAAGTATCCGAATAAACATTTTTGGGATCGATTTTTCAGCATCTAATTTCAAACATCCTCGGTTAATTAACAATTTATTCAATTTTAATACATCAATAGATAACTACCCAATTTGATCTAATATGTTATTAAACGAGAATTAGGTTGGCGTTATTATAACGCTTAACACGAAGCCATAAATGTAACATTGTGTCACGTCAAGTCGCGTGACAGACAGTTCGTATCTATTCTTTGGAGAGAAAACAACACAAATTCTCATCTAGATCATTTCACTTTCATCGTGTTCCATTCAAGTAGTCTAGCAGAGAAACCCATATAGAAAATACATACAAAACATACATGGCATCTACAAAAAAACATTATCAACACAATGTGAGTTCAGGATTTGATAGAAATTTAGTTGCCAAAATAGGTTAAAAAAATCGAATTTTTCTTTATGTTTGAAGAGCAGCAAACGAGCGTGCAGGCCATCTGATGTTAAGTGGTCACTGCAGCCCATGGACATCCGAATCAACCTCAAATAAAATTAAAGTTCTAACAGAGGTCGTACTTAGATGCGTCACTACTCCTCAGGACTAAGATGATCGTCTCGCTGTGTGTCCGGCAACCGCACCTCTCCAACCGAAACACAAAAACTGTTTAACGGCGGATTACGAGCGTGGCGGTGGTACTTCCCCAGACGAACTATAATTCTACCACTCTTTTAACAGCGACAGTGGCAAGCGAGTATTCGTTCCAAAATCACTGTCGCGCATGGACATCTATAGTAGACTCCAAATAGGTTTGAAGGCCTACATCGGATTGCCCGTCATAGCGTCGCTATCCCTAAGGGACGTAGTACTCCTCGTATACGTGTACCTCATTATGGTGTGGTAAGGGTATCACACCCTACAAACCGGAACGCGGTAGCGTATAAAGATGCTTTTATAAGGTACAAAAATATTACCTCCATAGTCAATCCACGCACGACTACGTCATCATCAACACATTACTGTCCCATTACTGGGCACGAGTCTCCTCTCATAATGAGAAGGGTTTAGGGCATAGAACGCCACGATGACCAAGTGCGGATAGACTTCACACACTTTCGGGCACTTTACAGAGAACGCTTAGGCATATAGATTTCCTCACGAAATTTTCCATAAATGATTAAAAATTCTGGCCTCTCTTGCTGGGTGTCCGAGGTTCGAATGCCGCACGCACATCCGATTCTTCGAAGTTATGTGCGTACTAGAAATTATCACTTGCTTTAACGGTGGAGTAAAACATCGTGAGGAAAGATCTCGAAGGTGTGTGAAGTCTGCCAATTCGCACAGCGCTTGTGAGAGTCCAAAATCTTAACACTAGACTATCACAGATACATTTGGCATTGGTTACACATGTTTATGAGCGGCAGTGACCGCTTATATCAAGTGTATTATACACTTGTTCGCTATTTCCGTTACATAAAAATATTATTATCAATGTATAGATAATTACCTGTATAGTAATGCCTCCAGAGTGGTCGTATTTTGTCCTGCCCTCCGACGTCCCACACGTTAAATTTGACGTTCTTATACGTAACAGTTTCTACGTTGAAACCGACCGTGGGTATCGTTGTGACTGACTGACCTAATTTTAATTTATATAAAATAGCTGTACGTGTCCGGGTTAAGGATTTATCGGTACTCATCAAATATAATATTATAATACAATGTGAAGTTGTAAATATCTTATCGCGTCCTCATAATCAACCCATTAATGTCCCACGGTAGAGCACAAGTTTCCGTTCAGAATGAGAAGGGTTAGGGCCCGCCACGCTGGCTAAATGCGGATTGACTTTTTTTTTTAAAGAATTATCATCTGGTCAATAACAAAAGATTTATAACGTGATACAAAACAAAACGTAACATGCAAAACGTGATAGCAAAACAAATGTAAATAATACATATATAAGTACACATGCTTACTACAAGATTTATAAGATATGTTTAAATATGGAGTTTGTCCAAATCCGTGACAACTAGTGAGACAGTATCTGTATGACCGCTGAATAGGCTAAATATAATCCGCGCTTCCGTGTTTCAGAGGGCACGTAAGCTATCGGTCTCGGTTGTTATCATTCGTTAAAACTTATCAGAAGCATTGTGAGCGGTTTGAAACCATCCAACAAAGATTTGCCAATAATCCGTTTCTCCACCAATCCGCATTGGAGCAGCGTGGTGGAGTATGCTCCAGGCCTTTACCGGTTGTGAGGAGAGACGAGAGTTGCAGCCAGTGTTACATGTACTTTCAATGCAAATTAAGAATCAACTGACATCGTTGCATAAGGTCCCGATGCCATTTAATATTTTTTGACTAAATATGTAATGGAAGCAACAAAGGACCCTGCACCCCACCTAATGTTAAGTGGTCACTTCTGCTCTTTAACATCTATTAGCGACCCCAAATAGAACTGGTGTCCCACCTGAGGCAGATCACACACGCGTCCCCGAAGGCTATGATCGAACACCTCAGTATCTCTGCATTACCACATCCTTCAAACTAGAATATAGCTTTTTTTTATGTTCGAAACGAACGTGCAGGTCAACTGATGTTAAGTGGTCACTGCAGCCAATGAACTGTGCGGACACATTTAACCTCAAACAAAACTGAAGTTCTGTCTGAGATCGAACATAGATGCGTCACTACTCCTGAGGACTAAGATGGTCGCCTCACTGTAAGTATGCCCCGCAACCGCACCTCTCCAACCGAAACCAAAAACTGTTTCACGGCGGATTATGATAGCGACGGTGGTACTTCCCCGGACGAACTATAGTTTTACCACCTCTCAAAAGCCGCTTTAAGCCGCTGTTAAAAGACAGAAATATCTGTTATGGTGGTGCCACCGGAGTCGATTTAGGAACAGTTTATAGCGCCTTTATGAATTCACAAATGATACTCCATTACGTTACAAATTAAAATTTAGCGACATTACTACGAATAAAAACATGGAATTATCTAAATACGAGAGAATTTGAAACACAATCCGAACCACGCTTCACTGCGGATTATGTTACAAGTGCCCTATATTTATCTGGGCCATACTAGTTTCTCTATTCTACTTTCTTGGCTACGTAAACCTGCATATAAAATGTTAAGTCGAAAACATTGAAGCGCACATAGACCGACGGCTTGAGTAAATCGTTACAGATCTACAAAGTTAAGCAACGCAGGCGCGGTCGGGATTTTGATGGGTGACTAAATTTAATGCGCGCTTCCATGCCCCGAATGGCACGTTCAGCTATCGGTTCCGGTTGTTATCGTTGGATAGCAGTCGTTGAGACGTGCCGGAGATCTTGTGAGCGGTTTGAAAACACCCGACACTGGTTGGCCATTAAACTATATTGGAGCACCGCGGTGTAGTGTGCTTCCGGTCTATCAGTTGTGGCGAGATACCCGTGCCCAGCAATGGGATATAAAATGGGGATGCAGTAATCTTTAAAATAAAGTCAACTAAATAAATCAACGTTACAAATATTTAATAATTATTTGAAGGGATAAAATCGGCGAGGCCACCGTTACCCATTTTTGATTTATAGCCATGGTTGAAAGCTGCTGTTTCAAGTTTGAAAGTTGAAATAAGGCAGTTATACCCATATGAGATGGATTAATTAACGCAGGGTGATCGACTTCGGATGTGCGGTAGAGTTCACTTAAATAATCTCCAAGTTAAATCCAATCTAACAATATTTTTGTCAAACGTTTTCAATAAATTCCATTACACATTGTAATCGCTGGGAAAACATAGCGGCATAATTCATTAAAAATCACATTAATTATCTAGGCACACATATACACGATTATACTCGATACACTTATCGAGTATAATCGAGCAATGTGTAATCGAGTACCTGTGTAATAAATGCACTTCAAATTTCCATAACAAGTAGGAAAACGTGGTTGATGTAAAAACCGCACATCATTTCCTTAATAATAAAATTAACTTACATTGAAGGGTCTTCGTACATAATACAAGACTTCAAGTACCATCTTATCATGAAATGAATATATTATATAATAGAATAAATAGATCATATGAAAACAGTGCAAACAATACTTTAATTTTATTTAAAGGCATTCCACCAGGTCTTGCGATTATTATAAAAAAAATATTAAGACTATTCCGATGTAAATTGTCGTGTGTATTTTTTATTTTTTATTTAATACACATTTCATTTAGTTAGTTAAATTGTATGGTTATTTTAAAGTAAACTCCAAGCATATACATTTTTTGGGAATTCGTACCTTAAAAGGAAAAATCGAACCTCTATAGGATCACTTCAATTGTCTGTCTACCAAAACCCTTTTTGTCAGAAACGCGTGGAGCTATCAATTCTATAATAAATTAGAGCTGTGAAAAAAAATCAAGCTTCTAAATCAATTCCATTAAAAAATATGGCCGTTTCGGCCGCATATTTTGACTCTCGCAAGGGAATCAAAACCTGTAGGATACTTCCCATTGCCCTAGAACCATGAAATTTGGCAAGAAGCAATGTATATTATAGGACAATGAAAAAACCGTAAATTTGTAGTTATATTTAAAAAAAAAAACTGTGCGGAGTTCTCAATACGCAAGTCCGACTCGCACTTGGCCGGTTTTTTTATGTAGTGGAAGTTTCACACAAGACTAACTGCAAATAGAACAGGAGCTATCCTTAGGCCTACCTCAAGGCAATCGCACATGTGTTGCTACTTTCGAGGACCAAAATGGAATGTATCGATAAAGAGAATCTACCTTACCATAGACTTAAACATTAAAAAAAACTTTCAAACCAAAACACAGTAGTGCTACATTGCTGCTACAAGATAAAAATAAGTGTGCGGTGGTGCCCCCGTAATCGAGCCACCATGATTTCTACCATCCCTAAAATTACGTCATACGCAATTAAGTAAGAATACTAAAACTGAAATAGGTCATATGTTGTAAAGACCTTCTACACATAAGTTAAAAAAACGACTGTACTATAATATATTAACGAGAAAAGCATTAACAGTTTTAGAAGAAAAATAATGAATACAATTTTTTTATGTTTGAAGAGGTTGACGTTAAGTGGTCACTGCAGCCCATGGACACCCTCACATAAGCTCAAACAAAATTGAAGTCCTATCCGAGGTCATTCGTAGATGCGTTACTGCTCCTAAGGATTAAGATGGTCGCCTCGCTTTAAATTGACCCGGCAACCGCACCTCTCCAACCGAGACACAAGATTAAATTGGCGGCTTATGAGGGCGACGGTGGTACTTCCCCGGTCGAATTATAATTCCACCTTAAACAGTGTAGAAATTCATTAAACAACGAGATAACCTATGTGTAAATCGGCTTCCGTGATGAACAGCAATCAATTAATACTTTTTATGTATTGATTTTGTATTCTACGTAAAGCCAATCCTTTTAGTATTTTTATGATGAAGAACTAGATTTCGACCGTGATGTAGTTCGTGGTCTGAACGTTATGCATTAAGTCAGTGGTAATAATAACATTCATTATATCTTACTTTGTACTTATAAATTACCGTAAACGCGAGAAGAAAACCTATATTTATTAACCTCCCGCGTTTATGACGGTGCAGACTACTGACGGGTCAAGCTAAATATCAAGTTCGACTGAACTGATCTTTGACAAACACATGGCAATATTTAAGCCTGACTCTGCCTGATGCTTTAAAGTGATTAAAATTGATTTAGCATTTTTTTGCGTGATTCACGTGCAATCATACAAACAGTCAACGAAAAAAATGTTTGTTTTCAGAGACCACTAAATAGACGAAATCTATTTTTTTTAAGAATAACTACAATGAACAGACAAAACCCGATTACTATTTCATAATAGTATAGATGAATATATCAGTCATGTTTTAAAAACGATCTGGTTACAATTATATAATAACTAAAGGGCCCTTATTACCAATTTATCACTGCACTGAAGCGCGAAAAACTAAAATAGGTCACTGGGCGTGGAGAGATAGAATAAAATTCAGCTCTTGAATAAATAGAAAAAAAAATTATACTTGCGCTAACGAGAGCAGCATTGATACAAACGATTATATCAATGGACATAAAAATACTTATAGTACAGAGCCATGAAACGACAAGACGAATTGTGAAAACTTTTCCCGTGATAAATGACAATCCGTCGGTACGCCACGGTACGGTAAATAACGCGTTATCTTTTGTTATATGAGAAGAGTAACAAACGAGCGTGCAAGACGCCTGATGTTAGTGGTCACTACAGCCCATGGACACCCACATCTAACCTTAAACAAGACTGAAGCCCTATCTAAGGACGTACGTAGATGCGTCATTACTTCTGAGGATTAAGATGGTGACTCGTAAATGTACCCGGAAAACACACTCCTCCAACCGAAACACAAAAAATTGATTTAGGGCGTATTGTGAGGGAGGCCATAGGACCTTCCCCGATGAACTACCTACCTACCTCATCACCGATATTAAGTGGTATCTGCAACTCATGGATCACCACATCTAACCTCAAGCAGGACTGAAGCCCTACTTGAGATCGTACGTAGATGCGTCACTACCTCCGAGATTAAGATGATCGCCTGGCTGTAAGTGAACCCGGCTGCCATACCTCTCCGACCGAAACACAAGAAACTTCTGCAGGGCAGATTATGAGGGCTATCTTCCCGAAACTTCTGCCACCAATATATAGATACAATAAATGGTCATAAGAATACACAATTTGCAAAGCAAATGAGTGTGATTGTAAAAACCTATTCCGTGATGAATGACAATCAGTTGGTACGCCCCAGTTGTGTATTGACTTGTGTCCTTTACAAAGCCAATCCTGTTCAGTACATTGTTTGTCTTGCTAATTGAGACTTTGCGAGCTCATAATCCAATTTAACAATACAATGCATATTTGTATTAACTCGCTAGAAGCTTTGTTTAACATTATAATAAAGAGACATGTTAATAAGTAAACTCTATTAGGCAAAAAGGTCTAAAGGCCTAGAAAGATAACAATTTTCATTACAGTTTTTCAGTAATATTTGTTCAAAAAATAATTTAAATAATAAATAAACTATAATTTGGCAAAGTAAAACGAGACCGTTGTAGTTACGATAGAAATAATCTACTACGTTGTAATAACATTTTGAATTTGATGTACATGTACCAGGTACCGCATTCATAGTATAAAAATGACGTTGAGACGGTCTTAGATAAGGGCTCTTTTCGAAATAAAATCGCTGTATGTAGTCTATGCTATGTATCTACGTATCTTCGAATGGTGTCACATTAAACGGACACCTAACTAGGCCATAATTCCGTTACATACCAAAACCACTTTTCGATTTATGTCCAAAAAAGGGGAAATTTTAAAAATGAATACTAGTTAATAACTAGACGTCGTGTGCAAGAGTTTAAGGTATCAAAAATAAATCTAATAGAACACTTTCAAATAGTGAAACTTTTAATTCGTTTTTCACTGATTATTAAAACCTGAATATATCGAAATCGGGCCCATGTTGGGTAGTGGAATTTTTAGCTTAAGAACGGCAGAGCACAATATATCTATAAACTTTTAATTAATCAGTGAGCAAGACGTGATTGTAGTAGAAATTTTGCAGTTGGACAAAGGTTACTACCTCTATTTTTGTTTGCATATAAACTTTAATCAGTGAGTGAGAAGTTCCTATGATGAAAAATTAACGGTTTAAAGGACACCCATTTACTACCACTATTTCTATTAGATTAATAATTTAATCAGGGGGCTAAAAATTACTGTGGTCAAAACTTAGTAGCTTGTTCAAGGATATTATCACTATTCCCACATGCCTATTAACTTTAATCATTGATCAAGACTGTGGTCAAAATTCATTGATTTAGCAAAGGATACTAGTCTTTCCGGCAGCGTCGAGACCGAGCATCAATATCCTCATCTCCTTGTTGCCGAAGATTTTCGAGAGCAGCTTCCCCATTGCGCCGAGCTCGCCTCAACCGCACAACTGAAATGGAAGAAAACAAACAATTACTTATGGTTTTAAATTTTGTCTTTGAGACTACTAAAAACGCAAGAAAAGGTAAAAGTTACATTTCATATGAAATGTTAATTATTATCTATGGTCATTTCGAAATTTGAATCTTGAATTATTACGATAGCAATCACACATTTTTGACAAATGAAACAAAATTCAGCCCCCTAAAATCTCAAGTCATTTCGATAATTATTACGAAAAACTCGTCAATATATAAATATTATTTTAATATTGATGGAAATAATATGTTGAATATTAACAAAGTTTCTACAAATTTAATTTCAAACAAATTATTAATTAAAAATAATAATTGACATATGTATCTTTATAACGTTTTTGGCCAGCGATCTTATTATGTGAAAACGACATTCTGCGATTGAAGCTTTAAAATTGACTTATAATTGAAATTAGTCCATTATTAATACCACGATTTGAGATCAGCATTCATATGAATTTAAATTATATAATTTAAATTCATATCAAAAGAAGAGTACCCAAAACTCACCAGTGTATGTACTACTACCACCACCTATGTACGGCAAAAAATAAAGATATAAAATCCCTAATTATGGAAGAACACTTAAGGAATCATGTATCTGGTGTTAGATTAATTAGACAGCAAAGGTTAGATAATGATCTTGTTAAGGAACATCAGTAATTAGCATACTAAGTATCGAGGTCGATCTACTATATGTTTGGAAGACGAAACGTTACAAAGAACTATTATTAGCTCTATCAATTCTCTGATGAGCTGTAACAAGTAAACAGTTTTCTTCCTGTGATCATTTTGAGCAAACGGAATAATAGTTAACGTTACTGTTTTTGAACTTGAAAGGAGCAATAGCGTATAAGGAGCATATAATGTTAAGTGGTTATTGTCACCAATAGACATCTGTATATGATTCCAAATGGAGCAGGAGACCTATACAAGGTTGGTCATATATGCAGTAGCAAACTTTCGAGTGCTAAGTTAAAACGTCTTTGCCTTGTATTTGCCATGCCAAAATCTTTAAATCAGAACACACAAGCTTTAGTCGCGTTAGGTATAAAAGCGGAAAAGCTGCGGCAATCGTGGCGTGCCATCGGAAGAGAACTACGAATATTCCTGCCATAGAAAGCTAACAACAAAACACGTTTTTACAGAATATTACAAATTCACTTATGATGTTATTGAAAAGTTAATAGAAGCAATATAAACGAGACGAGAAAAAAAGAATACGTATTTGTATAACCTCCGTATGGAAATTTTAAGGTTCTCGAAAAATGCACCGGCGAATTAGAAAATAAAAAAGTCAAAGTAGGGACATGATACGCCCGCGGCGGACGATCATCATAGAATTTTATAAGAAAACAGGTTATGATAAAACACAGAAACCCGTCCCAAATTTACCAATTACCCTTTTGATATTATGCTGAACTTATAATGCAGTAAAAGTGGAAAAACGAGAATTACCAATCGAACAGAACTTGAACTTGCGTTCCCGTTTCTTTAGTAAACCACGTGCTTTCAAGTTTTCTAGCCGCACGAACTTTCTAATCTGTGGTAATCCAGCGACGGCAGTAGGTACTTGCAATAAACCTTTTGTGTCTACGGCTCGTCTGAACGGTTTGACATCAATTCGCTAATTTTGGTCAGATACGATCTTTCTTGCGTGGCGACAAAAAAGATACTTAATTTTTACTGATACACAAGGGATAAACAGAACGGATATATTTTATTCTACATGTACATAAGTAATGGAGTTAGCAAATGTGCATATGGCCCACTTCATGTTAAGTGGGCACTGCCCCCCATGGACATATGTTACCGACTTCCAATAGGACCGGAGTCCTTTCTGTGATTGATCAGAGACATAGTTGCTTCTGAGGACCAAGTTAGGGCGCCTTATATTAGAATGTCTTTTTTACAAACTGTGAGGTAGAAACACGCGTGGTACTGGCCGACAAACCACGAACAATACTTCACTTCATACTTTTTACAATAAGATTCAATTAGTAAACCATATTTGTCCGTTCAACGTTGATATATAGGAAAAACACGGTTCCATAATATACATGTATTAATGTATCGATATACCAGATGTAATAGTTATACAATTTGAGCTAATTACACTGGCATCATTAACAAAGATTTACTACCTAATTTACAACGAGGTCCCGTTGCAATTTGTTATCACATATCATTTAGATACACACATGTTGTTACGTATAGAGCTAGTGATAGTTTCACAAACTATTGAGAACTTTTCAGATGACTTTAGACGTGCAGGTTTCACCGCGATAATTCCCTTCACAGTTAAGTAAGTTAATAATTGATTCCTAATACGAACACAAGTTCAAAAAAATCATGTCTCCTCTGACCACTCTGAAATCTGACCACTCGGCTATCTTCTTCGGCGGCGGCGGCGTACTTCTATCTCTTTTTGTATGTTATCTCTTAAAATACGTTGGTGATTTTTTCTACTTGAGTTCTGGTATATTTATCAATATATCTTACCACTAGGTAATCGATGCTTCTATTTCTTCTTATTTGTTATCTCTTCTATAGTACTTGGGCGATTTTTTCCACTTGTGGACTTATATGTCTATCAATTGATCTATTTGTAAACGAAACATCTACTTTCATAACAATAACATCTAGTAGGTACAATCTGCAAGGAAATCTAGTCTAGACATCCGATTTATCTACACCTACCTTGGTGTAACGCCCTAGATACGATACAGCTAAATATAGATAGACAAGGGCTCTTTGCTGAGACACTCTGACAGCGGTTTTATATCAGCCTTTATATATCAAAACGAATGAAATGTTTTGATCACTCATATTCTTTTATCATGCCGGATATTCGAAACGAACTTCGGCAAAACAGAATACGAACCCTTCATGCCGAAGATCAGTAAATCATGTTCATGTTCTGATTTGGTGAGTATGTTAAGGGAGAGATACTAACATGAAGCGTTCTACCTCAGTCCTCTGGGGTAGCAACGCATACGTGGCTAACATCATGTAAGACTTCAATCCTTCTTGGTGTAGACTACAGATATCTATGGACGGCAGTGCCCACTTACCATCGGGTGTACATCATGCTCGCTTGTTTGTTATTTAAAAAAAAAACAAAGGACTGCCAACGCACCGACAGCCTTTAGCAATCTAAAAATGACAAAATAGATTTTCTTTTAGTCCTAGTCTTGGTCTTGGTTCCTATATTGTAATCAATTTCCATGGTTGTCCGTATTCTCTCCCAACATTCGTTCATAGTGCGACAACTTTCAAATTTGCGTTCAATACATCAAACCAGCATTTTTGGCGCTTCCATGAAGTCTTACATCCGGTGACGTGATTGGACTTTGTTAAATTACATGAATCATATTGTTCATGTAAAAAATATTTCAAAGCGCTAAAGTGCTTTTTATTATCTGTACCAATTTAAACCTATTTATTATTACCATTATCATTAGTCATTTGCCGAATATTATCAATTACCCAATTTAAAAGTAAAACATAAAATCATGATTTGTGTCAACCTTGCGATAACTATTATGCGATTCAATTATCATAACCGCAAGTATATTTACCCAAAAGTCTATTAACGCGTGAATAAACATAATTGTAATTTTCTGTGCGTTTTATTAAATATTAGGGTATACCATTTTGAATTCTAAAACTAACTTTCACATGCTCCAGTCGAGCACTTAGCAACATCGCACCGAATATTCAAATGGAAACGCGTCTCGGGGGAGAAATAAAATTTTCATTACCCGCTCGTATATGCCGTTTCTCGAGCGTAATGTAGTCGAGAGCGACGGCGACATTTCTTAAATAAATCCTATTTAACTAAAAAAAAAGTACTTTTAATGCAGTAAAGTGTCCGAGCTTTGTATGTATAGGAACAGCTATTTCCAATTGAAATAAAGTTAATGTCGAACGAAGGGGATTTGGACGCTTTATTCACGATGTTAAGTACGATGCTCGTCGTCCAGTAATCTATTTATTTTTGATTGGTCGGATCAACAATAAAAAATGCTCAATATTCACACATGATTATATGTCACTACAGTCTGTAAGCTTTTATATCAGTATTGCAGTAATCCACTGCTACAGTTAAAATTTGGAAAGGATTGATATTTTATTGTTGAGACTACACACATAGAGGATAAATATGCATATAATGAACTAAAACAAGGTGGAAGAGTCCGTTGAAGGCTACATCGTCATCATCATCGAGAATCAAGATTCTGATTTTTAGGTATTGACAAATGTGACAACTCAACGCAAAATGACCACAGTTGGACACAAGGACAACACTTGGACTTAATGCCACAACTGTACATAATATATTTGATCTTGACTGGCGGACTAGACAGGAAATTTCAAGACATATTTTAATTTGTAGATAATGCGAATAACACATAAAAGCTTTCGTTAAAGTTAAAGCCAGTAAAAGGCTTAAAAGTTAAAGGTAGTATAATCCTTCGCGATTCGAGTGTGGAACTATCATCGCCATGCTTTATAAATGCAGTTTAAAATTGATGTTTTGGTTTGATGATCGGGGTAAATAGCGTATTGTAACCGTATCGTATAGAATAAGCACAACTTTATTTGGCTACATAATGCGTTACACTTGTCCAGATTCTGGAATCACTAGTTGTTTTTCATAAGAAAACAGCGCAAGGTAACCACAGAATAATATAACTGGTTTGTACCTTACGTAGGTAACAGATATGATATGCAAATCAAATTCAAGCTCAAATTAAATCCAGCCTGTTTACCGTAAACGTTAGTATGCAAAGGCTTTATATCAACTCATACATCATAAACAGTACGTGTCTACACTTACGCTTGATGAAATAAAATATTTCCAGCAAGTAATGGGATAGATCTCGACTGATTGATGGAGCCGTATACAAATATGAAATAATTTTCCTTTAGATCCAGCGAAATAATGTGTACTATCCCTAGATTCCTTGTGGTAATACGATGTGTATCGCATTATTATAAACAATAAATCTTCTATAGATAGCAATAGTGAAAAGACAGCAAGACAAAAGAGCAGTGATAAATAATTGGACAAGGACAAAAACAAAGAGGATGCGACTACAGATAACACTAACAATAAAGTCGAGTCGGTTGCCAATAAACAATTATATCGAAAAAGAGATATGTTGACATCGATACAAGAGACCTTATATCTAGAGGTTTATGTTTGAAATTGGAAAAATATACAACAAGACTGTAAACTAATAAAAATAACAATATTTTAGAAACATTTGAATATCGAATCAATTCAAATTACCAAAATGTTTACCTAATATTGGAAGCGAGTTCATTGTCCTTAGCAATGGTATCTAATAGCTCATTACCCAAATGAGATTACACAGGATATACTTAAACCAACACATTGTTACTAAAGTATGATGACGGATCGAAAACATGATTGTTATTTTCGGAAATAGCTATGTCGTACCACCAACAAAAGATCAGAGACATGTTTAAAAAGACACATTAAAGTGAAATGTGTGTCGTCCCTTGGCGATTGCTTGCTTTTGAATCCGAGCATTATAAATTATGGGTTTGTTTGCTTCCAAAGTTCTGTCGTCTACGTTAGCGCAGCCATTATATTACAAAGTCTGGAATTGTTTACGTTCTTCCAAAAAATGCACATATATCATTCAACCATGTAGACAAAAGCATATTAGAAAAAGATGTTATATCAATATATTAAATTAAGTGTACTTAATTAGTAAACAAAGTCCAAATTATAGAAAAAAAAGATAAAACCTACAAATGTACTTATAATAATAAGATCAAGATAAAGTAGTTAACTCAAACTGACAAATCTGTATACACACGAACTATCCTCTATCTATAACTATCTTTATCTATGTTGACTACTTCCCCTTAAGTTCAAATGGCACCACATCTCACAATATTGGTTCGATCAACAATTGAAGCTAAAAAGTGAGTCGTAAAGCCGTAAGTCGGAATCAGGATACATGATTATACGTTAGGCAGTTTGGACACGGAACCGAAATATTTATATTTAGGGTATATCAGTAAATATAGGAGATATAATCAAAGATCGCTCAAAGACACGAAGGGACAGTACGTTCGTAGAACAAGTCGATAGTCACGTTACAAGTATTCATTAATTATTTGGTATTATATAACCCGTTCAAAGACGATACGGCAACAAGGAATAGTTTGTAATTCCTATAGAAGATGTAACTGGAAGTTGCCTGAAGACATGAAGAGACCGGACATTCGTAGAACAAGTCGATTGTCACGTTACAAGTATACTTTAATTATCTGGTGTTACATAACACTTACAAAGACGATAAGGCTAGTTACGTAAGCGCTGGAGAGCAATCGCCAGATCGCAACGAGGAAGCTGCCCTCGCACAATTAGTGAATTGTTGAACGGTTAATCTGTAGTCATGCGGAGAATTTAATGAATTGTTCATTGTTGCTGGCCTCTTTTCATTGTAAATTCTAGTTTAAGAGAAATTAGTATAACAGGTCACAAGAAGTTACAATAGAAATTATAAATTTTATTTTCTATCGAGTGTATCTATTGTAATGAATAAATTTAGGCAATCAATATTGTAATATGTTTTGAAACTATATTTTTGCAACGTTAATTAGTTAAATATGTACATGCACTTACATTACTGATAAATATACATACACAAATTGATTTAATTAATATGAACATGGTTTACAATAACCGTGATAAGATAACATATATAAATTAGAAATTAATATATACTGAAGTTAAATAACAACTTCTAATACGGGATATCTAAAAGGTTATCGATAGATAAGATACATACATAGCACGAA
>DWKL01001063.1:0-15723 GCA_018249415.1 Phareas burnsi | reverse complement strand
ATCTTTACGCACCGAACTTTGCACTATTTGCGGTTTACATAAGCTAACTACTGGACTCCACGTTTGCGCTAACTTAATACCATCTTCTCTGTTGAAGTTTCTAAGGTATCAGGTATCAAAAAACACCTCTATTGCCACTCTTACTAAACGTGGAAAGTAATGGCGTTAGTGGAGATCACCTGAGGTTTGTGTAATTCAAATTCAATGCAGTTAGTCCCTGAATGAAGGACACGTTCGTATATCGTAAGTACCCGTTACGTAATTAAAATGTAGAATTTCCGCGATAATATTAACTTAAAATCTTAAGTTCTTCACACCAGAATACATCTGCGTTTTATATTGCTGTTATAAAACATAAATAGGTTTGACGCCTCAGAATCGATCCAGGATAATTCTATCTTTCGTAACATAGTCGTAAAAATGTTTAAATCCGAGCTACAAAGGATTTTACTGCCCCATTGTCTTCACAACTAAAAAAAGAATCAGGTAAAAGCGTGGCTTATCTAAATAGCTATTGCGGATTACTTTACAATGGTTTGAAGTGAATAGATATACAGGTGCCATAAATATTGTTTATTGAAATAGTCTTATGGCATATCCCCTCTGCCGTATTTACCAAATTCATTACAGTTCGTTTCATAATTGAATCGGTCGTTGGAAAGAGTGGATGTGATTATTGTTTCAATTAACATTTCTAACTTGTGTTATGTTTTGTGTTGGCATCTTTAATGTGAAATCCATTAGTTGATATAAGCACCTAGCTTAATATTACTTATATGCTGATTTTACCTTTGTAAGGTAAGTGGTAATGTTATTTTCTAAACTTCTCCTGGGTTCATGTTAGAAGAGTACGAAATGAAGGTGCAAGTCAAATGATGTTAAATGGTCACTGCAGGCCATGGACACCCACATATAGTCTTAAACGAGGCTGAATATATATGTAAGGTCGTACGTAGATCAGCTGAAGATCATCCACATCTAACCTTAAACGGAATATCTATATGAGGTCGTACGTAGATTAGCCCAAGGCCACTCACATCTAACCTTAAACGGAATATCTATATGAGGTCGTACGTAGATCAGCCCAAGGCCACCCACATCTAACCTTAAATGGAATACCTGTGTGAGGGCATACGTTGATCCGTCTCTCCCGAGGAGTAAGCTGGACGCCTCGTAATAAATGTACCCAACAATAAACACATTCCAACTGTAACGCAAAAATTGTTTTAAGGCGCATTGTAAAGGTCGTACCTGTGGAAAGACCTATCAAATTAAATGAAATCTTAGTAAAATTGATGCTGCTTTTAACAAAACTTATCTTATCATATTGTGGTATGCGTTTGTGTGTGAACCATTTTCTTTCTACCGTAGTTCCGGAGTTACCGCCGCGGAGCACCACGGTGACGCGGCCGGCCGGAGGGGTGTTGTTGCCAGCGCCCCCGCCCGGGCGACCGCCGCATTCTCTAAGGCATAACCCTACTGTAAGTATAAAATAATTAAATGAAACAGCTTTTTGTGCTAGAAAGTTGCATATAAAGGTGAAGGCACCTGACTTAAAGAGATCACTGCAGCCCATGGTCATCCACGTCTGGTCAGACCTAATTACTTTACAGTGGGTTATGAGGTCGGCTTGAAAACTATATTTTCAACACCTATTGTTCTACCATACACACTCATAGTCACACACTAGGATTCCCTGTGTCATGAATACGTACAAAGATGTATAGAGGTTCTCGAGATAAACATCTTAATTTTTGTCTAACCTGCTACGACCATATTTATGGACCTCCCTTATGTATGAGACTTGTTACTTTAGCGAGGTTACCGCTAGCCAGGCTATATTTCAGATTACAGTTTACCGAATTTCCTGAATTATAATCTAAAACCTTTCGGACATCATTATCTACACGATAGTGATCAAAATACACATCAAAATATATCGTGTAACTTCAAAGGAGTTCACGGACAAACAGGCAAACACGAAAACCGGCTTCAGTTTATAATAATTAGAGATAAATTGCAAATTCAATAATAATAATCAAATTTCTTTGCGTATCAGTCCCGGCCGAGTGCACAAGAGCGGCTGTTCGGGCCGCCCAAGGAGGGCGGGAGCGACGAGACCGCGACGTACACCGCCCGCCCCACCAGCATGATCATCCAGCCCACGCAGGGGCAAGGCTCGCTGGACCGGCACCGGCATCCGAACAACCCTGTAAGTCGATACTAACGGTTAAATCTATGATGTTTCTCGTAAGCCAAGACTTCATTATGGTAGATTGTTTGTAGAGACCGCTTATTAGTGATAAGACCGCCTTTTGTATATGTTTCTCTTTTGTCATCATTGTAATTTTTAATGTTTGGTGTACAATAAAGAATTATTGTATCGTATCGTTTTGTATTGTATCGTATCGTATCGTTTTGTATTGTATTGTATTGTATCGTATCGTTTTGTACTTTATTGTATAGCAATTTATTAAGAATTAACACAAAGTTATAGCGATAGCTTAGTAGTAAAGTTCCAGTCTCATGCGATCTTGGTCCGGGATTCGTACCCCGTATATTTTAAGTTAAAATGAGAGAAAACATGTTCCCAGTCAGTAGTGTGTTGATGATAAATCTCTAATATAATTGTTTGTCTGGAAAGATACCAACGCCGCCCTCATAATCCGCCGTGAAGCAGTTTTTGTGTTTCGGTTGGAGAGGTTTGGTTGCTGGGTACATTACAGCGAGGCGACCATCTTAGTCCTCAGGAGTAGTGACGTATTTACGTACGACCTCAGACAGTAATTCAGTTTTGAGGTTAATTATAGATGTCTATGCAGTGCTATGTATATAATCTGGAGTATGATTTAAGAGATTGACTGTATCGCAATAATTATATGTTATGTGTGAGAAATCCAGAATATACATACAAATAATCTATTATCTAGTATATAGCTCAGTTAACTTGGTTTCTCTTTATAATAGGGGAAGGAACCTTCTCTTACCTTAACATAGATTTAACAATATTAATATACATAGTTATGATGTGCTAATAATCCTTTGAAGTTTGACTAAATCCAGCAATGAGACAGTAACGGGATTGTAATGATGTTAATGATGACAATGATGATGTTGATGATGTTGTTGACGATTATGATAATGATGATGGTGATGGTAATGATGATTATGATGATGGTGATGGTAATGATGATTATGATGATGATGATAATGATGATGCTGGTGATGATAATGATTTGCTAATATATGTGCAAAGCAAATGTGTTTACATATAACCGTATAATGGGAAATAGAATACATGTAGGTGACATGAAACTTTATCAAAATAATCCCCCGTCTCCCCCCAGCAAAGCTCCTACGACGGCGCGGCGTACGAGTACGCGCCGGCCGGCGGGCGGCTGCCGCCCAACGCGCCCGACGACCTTAAAGTGGCTCCGCCCTCCATGTAAGTATTACTGTTTTTTTTTTAATTTGTATTGGAAATAAACGTTTTCTACACTCATAGCCTCATAGTAGGGGTAATCCAGTTTCGTGGGTGCCATGAACACGTACAAGGATAAGTACACGAACACCCTAACCCAAAACAGATGTTTGAGTTCATCATTTAAATGCCTGTTGATTGGTAATCGAACCCGGAATCTTCTGCGTGTTACATCGGTATGGTAAGTGCTGCATTACGCGGATCGTCAAAGTCAAGTAGCAAATGAACATGCTATTCGCCTGACGGGATAATGGTCATTGCTGCTCAAGGACATCTGTAAATAACTTTAAATATTGTGCGACACTCATTTTTATGAAAGTGCCCAAAAATGTAAATAAAACTATCCTATTTTGTAGATGTTTGAAGCCTACCAAACCACACTTGGCCAGCGTGGTAGATTATGATCTAACTATTCTCATTCTGAGAGGAGACCCGTGCCCAGCAGTGGAGCATTAATGGCTTGATAAGGATGATGAATACCAAACAGTGTGTACATTGAATTGGAAATGTACTTGATTATTGTGCCAATGATTTTTTTTAATTGCCCAGAAAAATGGAGCCCCCACCACCTCCAAACCCGTCAGCGATGTCGTCGCAGAGCGCGCACAGCCCGCACAGCCCGCACAACGCGCAGAGCGCGCACGGCGCGCACAGCGGCCACAGCGCGCAAGCCCACGGCGCCCACAGCGCGCACAACGCGCACAGCCCGCAACGCAACTCCAACTCGCACGAACATAACTCCCTCGATTCGCTGTACCGCGCGCAAGACGGGAATTACAGGTTAGTATACAAACGCGACAGTAATAATCGTAATAAATGTATGTATGATTAAATTAATGAATGAAAAAATGAATTAATGAATGAATGCGTGTATGCATGAATGAATGAATTAATGTATGAATAAATGATTGAATGGAGGAAGAAAGGAATAAATGAATGAATGAAGAGAGGAATAAAGGAATGAATGAAATACACATTATCGTACACACAGAAAACAACCACATTAACATATAAAGAAGAAAATAGACAGTAGAAGAAAAGGCGTATATGCTTTCTGCCTACCCCACAGTGCTAGTATCTCGTAACTAGTAACTAGGGTACGGCACCCACGACAACACAAACTGTTTCACAGCGGATTATGAGGCGCCGCTGGTACTTGCGCGGACGAACTATAGTTCTCATCTCTGATGTTCCTTGTTCCAGATCGGCTGACAACTACCGCAGCCCGCAGGTGCGCCCGCCGCCCGTGAACGGCAACAGCCCGCACACGCCCATGCACGCCCGTGGGCCCTCCTTGCCCAACGTACCCACCAACGATCATGCTAAATACAGGTACAGTTAACGAAATTCAGATACAGATAAAATACAGATGTTTAGCATACAGGTGACACACCTTCAAGCACAAAGAGCTCTCAAATGTGTAGGTTTCCTCACGATGTTTTCCTTCACCGATAAAGCGAGTGACAGTTAATTTCTAATACTCACATAACTACGAAAAATTTGAGGTGCGCGCGTGATCGAGTCCCGGACACATAGTGAGAGGCCGGAATTTTAACCACTAGGCTATTGCTCGTATTGCAATCACCGATTCGATCAATGATTACGAGAACCTTAAAAAGTCGAAATCGGTTAGATGTTGGTTAATGCCATTTTAGCTTAAGGACTATTTCAGCTTTAGGACTAGTTTAGCTAAGGACTATTTCAGCTTCAGGACTTATTTTTTTGTGTAAGGACTATTTGAGCTTTAGGACTATTTTAGCTTAAGGAATATTTCAGCTTTAGGATTATTTTAGCTTAAGGACTATTTCAGTTTTAGGACTATATTAGCTTAAAGATTATTTTAGCTTCAGGACTATTTTAGCTTAAGGTATTATATTATGTCGACGTTTTCAGCGGGCGCACGAATTCGGCGTCACAGGCGGACTATGCACGCGGGCCGGGCGCGCCGCCCTACAAGCCGGTGCCGCCGCCCAAGCCCAAGCACTACCGCCCGCCCGACGCGCCGCACGCGCAACACCCACAGCACGCCAACAGGAACGGGGTGAGTCGCTACCACCTTTACAGTGGTGGAACAGTTCGTCCGGGGACGTACCACCACCGTTACAATCCGCCGGGAAGCAATTCTTGTTTTGGTTGGAGAGGTGTAGTTGTCGGTTATACTTACAGCGACGCTACCAAGTCTTCAGGAGTAGCGACGCAGTGGCTCCCTCACAATTCGCTGTGAAGTGTGTCGGTGGGAAAGGTATGGTTGTCGGGTACACTTACAGCTAGATAACGGACATAGGTCATCGAACCTGTCATTTTCGCACAAGGATCTACGCGGCCATGTTAAAATGTTCCTCCCTAGTTTGAACGGAGCTAACCTGTTTTAAACACGGCATATTTGTTACAAGTACAATTAAGATTTAATTTGATTGATAGGTAGTAAAGCTATCGGAAAGGTACCACCACCGCCCTCACGATCCGCCGGGAAGCAATTCTTGTCTTGATTAGAGAGGTGCAGTTGTTGGTTATACTTACAGCGAGGCGACCGTCTTAGTTTTCAAAAGTAGTTACACATCTACGTGCACCTCAGATAGCACTTCAGTCACGTTTGAGGCCAGATGTGGATATTATAAATATATTGCACGTATCCAATCGAAAAGACACGTACAATAGTAACAGCGCACACGAGAAACAGTGCGACATGATCAATACTCACATGCACACATTAAACACTTGTCTGTAAACTCACTTCTACGTGTCATACTAGCGGGTTATGCTAAAACTGGCATGACACGTTAAACGCAGCCTGGCGCGTAATCCACGCCTCCTTCGCAGTGCTATCGTATTATATTGTTCTGTGGGTTCAACGCTTGTTACCTTTGTGATCCTAGCAAGCCATAGACCCGACGAACGGGTCCCCGGGCCGTGCGCCGGCGCAGTACGCGCACGCGCATGCGCATTCGCAGCCCGCGCGCCCCCACCACCACGCCTACCCGCAGGTCAGTATTGCACGGTAGTTGAGCAACTGCAATAAGTCGATTCCGAACTACCCACCAATTTACTTCGATTTCGAATGATATAAAAATAGATGTGTTACATCAAAAAGCACAATCTTGTCTCAGTTCTAATTGATGGTGAAGTTATAAAAGTGTAATGTAGGGTTCCTTAAATAACGATATGAAGTCAATTAATGATTGTGAATGCTGTTGTTTTAAAAGACATACCAGTTGTGACATGTATGTCATCTCCGCTTATTTCTTCTCTACATAGTCAAGACGCCTTTCGTAATGGTGATGAGATACAAAAATATAAATTACATTCTGTCACTCACTCATTCACTCTGGTTTGAGAGGTGGTTCATCCGGGGAAGTACCACCGCCACCCTCATAATGCAAGCATTTCTGTGTTTCGGTTGGAGAAATGTGATTGCTGGACACACTTACAGCGAGGCGATCATCTTAATCCTCAGGAGTAGTGACGCATCTACGAACTCAGACAGAACTTCAGTTTCGCTTGAGGTTAAATGTGGGTGTCTATGGGCTGCAGTGAGCACTTAAAATCATGTGGCCTGCACCCTCGTTTGCTACTCACCGAACATAAAAAAAACCCACACTCTCATCAGCCTTAACCTTTCAAGCCCGCCGAAGCAGCTACGGTACAAATCTATAGAGTTAAGACTTTCTGTCTTAACAATTACCGACAAATATTTAAATGAAAATTTATTCCAGCAACAAATGTACGGCGGTCAAATGCAACCCCAGTCGCCGCCCTACTCCGGCCCGCCCTCGCACCACCGCGCCATCAACCTCCCTCACAACCCACATCTCATAGGTAAGTGTTGTCGCTTCAACTTTTTGTTACTTTACAAGAGATGGCGCCACGAGTTACATGAATCACGGTGTCAATGTTTTCTAACTGTAACTCAAAGATGCAGGACATCTGCAATTTTACCTTACAAATTGCTCTATTAACACCGATAACTGAATCTTCAAGAAGTAGCTCCGACCCTTTTTATGTCTCACTCCTGGGCACGGGTCATTTCCTAGAACTGGGGAAGGCCTAGAGCATACTCCACCACGCTGCTCTAATGCGGATTGGTGGAGATACGGGTTAGTGACCAACCCGCGTCGAATGTTTTCAAACTGCCCACAAGGCCTCCGACAAAGTTTAACGACTGCTATCCTATGATAACAACCGGAACCGACAGTTTTACGTGCCCTCCGAAGCACTGAAGTGCGCATGAAATGTAGCCACTAGCGGTCACCCAGCTAGCTGCCGACCCGACGTCGCTTAACTTCGTCGATCGGTTACGACCTATGTAGGCAGCGGGGCGCCGCGCGCTTCTACAGATATTATGTCACTTAAAAGTCTCTTTTCAATTATTCTGTTTAAATAATTATCCCCTTTGATATATCATTTAAGATTTGGTGAAATTCCAACATAAATGTAGCTATTTATAAATTTACTTGTATAATTATTTATTGGTTCATAAATGTAACTATTTTGTTGATATTTGTAACTATTGATTCGAAAATGTAACGAATAATTTGACAGATAATAAGAGCAACGATTAACTGCCAACAGTCATTACATATAGTGTATGATTGATCAAGTATGTATACGAGAATGTGTGTACGTGAAAATATTTTCCATCAACACATTCAAATCCAATCAAATCAATTCAAAAGTTACATATTCCTTTGTGCAGTCAAGTGGCACTGCGTTGTTTCTTAATAGAGACAAAGCGCAAGATATGAACTAAATGAAGATGGTAGAAATATTAACGTGGCAGAAATATTGTTCCTCCGGAGAAGTACCACCGCCGTCCTCATAACCGTCATGAAGCAGTTTTGTGTTTCGATTGGAGAGATGCTGTCGCGGCACACATACAGCGAGGCGTTTTTTTTAGTCCTTAGTCGTAGTGACGCATCTACTTACGACAACAAATAAAATAGTTTTCTTTGAGGTTAGATGCGCGTGTCTATGGGTTGCAGTGTCCGCTCAATATCAGGTGACCTGCACGCTCATTTGCTACTCTTCAAACCAAATTACTCCTTGCAGATTTAGCAGGCAGCCGAGAGCAAAGAGGATCCGCTTTCGAGCTGTACCGAAAACCCCAACACATGCATAATATGAGGTAAAGTAGCGCCACAGCGTCCGTCACTGCTCCTCTAAAACTTCACAATCCTTTCGAATTGTATGCAAAACAAACTCTCCGACAAAATCATTCGATTAAAAAAGGTTAGCTTGTGTTATGAAACATATTAAAACGCATGTTTTCAATGTCGTTCCTCTCCGAGAATTTCTTTTGCAGTCTTCCAGCGAATATAAAGCCAGTCCCCTGTACAATTTGCTCTAACATGCAAACACCGATCGCTTCACAATCGACTAACATGTCTTGTCGGGCCACAGTATTAGTTTGGTATTGTATGTGGTTTAAAGTTTATGAATACCTTATATATTGTGTAACATATATCTCTGTGTCTGGGCGTAATTCTGTCGATTCGTTGTTAATGTTTGAATAACATTTTGTAAAGTATTTATAGTGGTTTGCATTCGAAAAACAATTGGCAGTGCGTGTCTGCATTTTAGTGCAACTTGTTGATATCATACAGAAGCATATTGAATTAAGTTGTCCGTCTCTTTCCTTCTTCGCCCTCTCTTTCATTCCTATTATAAAGCTCCGGACAATGAATATCTATTTTTGTCTCTATCATATCGTTATCATACATATTGACTCTACCAGTGTTCGATGCATTCCTTATACGTTTTGACATAACGAACATACTCCAATCTTCCTGTAATCACTCTCTTGGGACATTTATTTCAATATGCTTTCACAGAATCACGAAATTCATCTCCTGAAAATTTATCATTACCGATGAGGACATTTCAGAACTTTCAATATTACATTATATTATACAATATTATCTAAGTATCGTATTTCTTTTGGATAATAAATATATTTCTGAATGTTGTGTTGAATGATCTGAGATGTCCGCGTATTCATCATTGAGTAACTAAGTGGGTATTTGGTTGTGGGTTTCCGCAGCTCGTCGGATGCCATGAACTCGAGCGTGGAGCCCGACGAAACGTTCTCGCCAAAAACAAAAAAGAAGTTGTCAAAAAAGCCATCGTTCATTAAAAACGCCGTCCTAGACTTGTTTCGATCGAAAACGAAAAATTCGCAAAAGGTATCTCGGCAGAAGTCGCTGTGCGATAGTGACATGCAACAGAGATACGCGAACCAGATGCCGATGTTGCGACGGGAGAAGTCCGACCTCAGCGACATGACCGTCCACATGAGGAACACGCAGATAAGGAACCAAATGCTGCAACGCAGCAACTCGTCGTCGTGCGAGAAACCCGTTCTAAAACCGATCCTCAAGCGACAGAGCTCATTTTGTGACGACAGGAACGGCTCGATATGTACAGTTAGAGATTACGAAGCCAAACCTGCCGCTAGAAACCTAAGAAGACAGAATTCCATGTGTGAGATAGAAACTGAACCCAAAGTTACCCCGTTACTACGTAGACAGAATTCCCTCATAGAGTATAACAGAAGAGGCATATACGGCCAAACACCCAGCTTTAATATGATTACCAAAATAGATCCGATCTACCAAAGACAGCAACAGACGAAACATGAACCATTTTACCCCACTCAACCACTACCTCCAGAACCAGTGTACCAAAGTAAAGAGCACTTAGTGTACGACCCTATTCCTAAACCGAGAAGAACGTATACTTCTTTGTACGATACCTCTAGTGAGGTATCGTACAAAGAACCTCCTTACGCCACGAGATCAGAAGTATCGAACCAAAGCTTCGAAAATCCTTATGGAAACCGAGAAACTGTAGCAATGCCAATATTGGACCCTCCATACGCAACCAGGGCCGAGGTTATGCGGGAAAACCCATACGCTTCCAGAAGTGAAGTTACAGAAAATCCCTACGCCCTGAAGCAAGACGTAGCTAAGCAATCCGAATCGTTATACAGCGAATCCCCCTATTCCAACAAAGAGCAGATGTTAAGACAGAGAATGACACCAGAAAGTCCATACGCGACTAAAGAGGAAATGTTGCGTCAAAGATTCTCTGAATCACCTTATAATACAAAGGAAGATATGTTGAAACAGAGAATGGAAAATTTGAATTCAAAAGAACCAGTTTATGGTAAAAGAACGTACGAACCCCCGCAAGGCACGTCTTGGTCCGACAGCACGTACGCTGTAAGACCTGATAGAAGGTTACAAACACCGGTCAATTACCCTGGACGAGTTTCGCCAATGAGTAAATGCATGAGCGAACCTCCGTATTCAAGTAGAACTGAAATGATGGGGAGGGTAGGACAATCTGATTCTTTATATAGCACCCGCTCTGAAGTTAAATCAAGTTGTTCCGACACTCAGTATAGTAGTCGTGCAGATATGACCGAAATAACACAGCCAGTGAGACCTGCTTCAGCAGAATGTACGTACGTATCGAAGCAGGAGATATTATCTCAAAAAGCAGCCCTGTTAGCCAACAAAGATCCCACATATGGTGCTAAATTAGAAGAGAAGTTGGAAATAATAAGGCAAAGAAACCAAGCAAAGAAAGATATGATCTATCAAACAAGAAAAGAAGCTAACGAAAGTGATTCCATGAAAGTTCGGGAACCACTGTACGTTTCTAAACGAGAATTAAAAGACAGTGTTATATATGAGTCACATCAGGAAACGAAAGATCCGTTATTGCTACCTCTTGGCAACGACAGCAGCGCTAGAAGTAGTCCATATGAACTGAGCGATGCTAATCACTTATCCCGACGTGAGCCCGTGTATCAAACGCAGGCTGAAACGCAAGGAAGTACAGAATTCGAAAAATTCCAAGAAATCGACTTTTCTAAATTAAGGCTCACGGATCAATCAAAGATTGAAGCCGAAAAAGAAAAATCTAAAAGATCTTTAGAGAGTGCTGTTCTAAAAGGCGAACCGATGTACGCGCCGAGGTTACACGGGAAAGGCGACCATATTTCTAACGTTTTAAAAGCAACATCATCGCCAGTGCCTTATGAATCTACTACGTCAATGGAAACTCATTATGCATCTGAATGCAGTATGAACTTTGAGAATAAACCACAAAGTACGCCGTACACCTCGCAAGATTTACAGGAGCGAGCTAAACCCAATCGGACAGTCACGTTTTGTGAAAAGATAGTAGAGAAAAGCCCGGAAAATAGTCAGGACAATTCAGACAACATGTCGGGAAGTAGAAACGAGACAACAGTCATAAATAATGATACAACTGTAGTCCAAGTGCCTTCAGAGGTAAAGGAAGGGGAAACTAAAACAGAAGTTGAGCCTGATAGTCCGCATACAACTTGGGGGATTTTCGATAGCGAGGGAGGTGTGTTAGAAGACAGGCAATGGGGCGTATCCCTAATAATTCCACCCAAAGCTATCGCTCCAGGAATCAAGCAAAAGATCTACTTTACGGTGTCAGACCCGAGGCTAAGCCAGCGCGTGGGGGGACCTCCGATCGATATGGACAACGGTAATGCTTTTGTAACGAAGCACGCGATTACCAGTAGCATTTTAGACTGCACTTACTAATTGGCAATTAACGTTTGCGAATGGATTGGGATTACAAATTCTAGGTACATGCAAAGAATGGGAATTTCTGACACTCGAATTTTTGTTGCGATGTACATTATTTCCAGTGTTTTGGATTTCTTTGTCTCCATGTATAACTGTATGTGAATATTTTATGCATGATATATGTATAGCATGATAAACTTGTTTTGTTGTATGGTCATTTATTTAATGGTAGTAGATCTGTAGAGTACGTTTATATAGAAACTTATACCTGTCATTTAAATAGCTGGTTTACTACGAACAATACCAACAGATTTGATTGCATTTAAAATTAATAGCGTAGAATCGTTTTCGCTAATTCGTTCACTTTTAGCACGAATCATTTCACGATCATAATCGTATCGTCCACAAAAATCACCTAAATTTACGTCACCAAGTTCATTAGCGGCATTATTACTAACAAGCGGCACTTTGTGATATTTTGTGTTTATATTTGCGCAGTTTCCTCCACACAATACACTCGTACTTAGAGATAGAGGAAAGAAGACGTCTCCAACGACTCTGCTACATTCAACCGACCGCGTGATCGTATGTTTAACAAAATTAACAGTATTTGTGCACTGTAAATTATGTGCAGTAACGTATTGTCTTTCATCTCCATCCTTGTCTTTGATTTTTCCGTCGACGTTATCTCCTGTATTAGCTTTATTGTTTTCGTGCGTTTCTACATCAATTTTCAAGTGCAATATGTCTTCGATTGATCGATTGAGCTTGTTTATATTTTCATTCGGTGGCTGGTTTGTTCTTTGACATTTTGTTCTTTGGCTCTTTAATCATCGCTTTGCTTGGCTAACATTATTGCGATTAACGTGTTGCGATTTGTGTTTGTGTGTCCAAATCAATGTCGTATTTCCGTGATGTTTTTTTATTTTATATTTTTTTATACTGTTTTGCATTGAAATAGTTATATGCTTTTTGATTTATTATACCATTTATTTTCCTTGTCGCTTAGTTAAGTAGAACGAAGATCTCCTTGAGTGTAATTTGGCAAATATTTTATTAAACTTTATTATAATTAGATGCATTCTAAGATCGAAATATTTTAATAAATGGTATAATAAATGATTATGAATTATTTATGATTATTTACAAAAAAATGCAATAACTGTCTTCAACACTTAAATAACCTATATGCAACCTACATTTAATCGCAATCTAGGTTTATGATTTTTTCCAAAATGGTTATAACTGCCATTAATATTTAAATTACTTATATTTCATCGATAATTAAATTGTCTGACAAAAAAATATTTTATCGTTAAATAGCTATTTAAACCATAATGATTTGATTCTATTCTCACCTTAACTTTAATACAAAATCTACTATAATCTGTTCTTTTGCAAGCTAAGCCTCAACAGCACCTTTACTCATATTAAAATGGCTTGCTTCTAATGTCTAATTGTCCACTGCAGGTGAAGCGATGCTTTCCCCACTAGTGATGTGCGGGCCGCAAGGCCTCGTGTTCCTGCGGCCGGTGACCCTGCGGCTGCCGCACTGCGCCAACGCCGTGCCCTCCCTGGGCCTCACCATCAAGGCTACGGACACGGAGGCCCACCTCAGCACGGACTGGGACCAGATACACCTGCCCGCGACAACCACTCTCAATACCGTTGCTGTCAAGGTCGACCACTTCTGATAGTTTTTCCGGAAAATATAATATATGGACTACGTTATCGTTAGGAAGGAGGGATGTCACTGACCGCCAGAAGATCGTATCTATTATATTCATAGACGAAATAAGAAAACAGACTCCTAATAAATACTTATTTTTTTATACTTTGTTTGTGTACTCAACTCAGTAAGTACATCGGTAAGTTTGCACGAATATTGGATAAGTGGCTGACTTAATAAGACCTTTAAATAAATATCTTATTAAGTCGACCACTATACATTCGACACTAAGTATTATAAATATAAACTTCATTTATGATATTTTTGACTGATATAAAAATGCAATGTGTAACTTACATTAGGAGTCTAATTTTCTATTCGTCTATGGTTATACTTAAGTCAATTTGACTTAATGTAATTTTAATTAACGTGACAGATGTTCATATAAGTATTTTTAGATTCAGTACATGAGCAATTCAGCTCTTATAAATCAGACTTCATATATACAGAACTTTGAGTTCCTCCTTCCCACTGCAATTGACGCTAGAGTTTTAAATAAGAACGCGACAAAACCAATTTGTCAAATAATATAAACTTCAATAAAAGAAGAATGATATAGAAGAATAATAAGAAAGAAGAAATAATATTGAACTTTACTGATCTTATATTAACAATTAATCCACATTTCCAATTAGTGCTACTATTAATTCGAGCGTAAAATTTTACAAGTGATAATTGCAAAATAACAAACTCCTAACTTGCAATGTTATTAAATATGGTAACACCAACGACGCCATACTGAATAACGACATTCAACAATATATTTATTATCTGTGTTCTGACATAACTAAACATATGGGTTATTGGATATTGGACGATGGTTCATAATCATGTTATATTTTCAAGTGTCATTTAATTATATTTTCTAAAGTGTTGGCGTTTTTTCCCACCTAATTTTAACGTTATTATGACACATCGTTAGTGGTGCTAAAGAAATATGTTAGCAGATGTAGAAATATAAAGCGATTTCGACTAATTTGAATCTCTGAGTTCGGTCGTAAGGGTGAATACTTGATGTGAATGAATAAATATTTTAGAAAGAATGTTTTAAATAATTAGAACGTTAGTCAAGGGATGGATGAGTTGAATAATCAAGTATATTAATTATTTTTAAGCAATGCCTTACCACAACCTAGGATATCCCCTAGATATAAGTTATGCTATGTTAATATAATATAATGTTGATATTTAATTGCAACTAAACGTGTATTTTAGCAATGAAATCACATCGGAATGTTTATTTGATATAAATAAGACATTTGGCTTCCTTTTAAATACATTTGTTACTGTCTTAATTATGATTACACTGAGACTTACGTGTTAGACATACATAGTAACGTTAAATGAACTTCGTGAATATATTACCAATGAAATGTATTCTTGCGGCAAAATGATATTGTACGTATATTTTATTGTTACTAGTAACACTATGAATTTACCTTTGACTCATCTATTAAATTTTTTATGAAAATAAATATGTGTTTGATTTTCATTTATAAATAAAATGTTGGAACATTGTTAACATGGTGACTGCGACGTTAATATTCGAAACGATCCATCTGTGCGTCGCGTAACACAACAGGCGTGTTCCAGTACGGCGGCACACCGCATGCGTGCGAGCCGCGCGAGTGGCTCGAACAGTAAAACACGCAGGTGTGTTTGCCACAGTTAAAGTGTAATAACGTTTATTACTGGTAACTGGTATTTGGATAAGGATCGGACCTTTAATTGTTTACTTTATTACATAAATAAAATGAGGCGAAAAAGGTAGCTGTTATTTAACACATTGACTGCGGCAAACAAATCTGTCGTGTTTTACTGTCCGCGCCACCAGTGCGGCTCGCACGCATACGGTGTGTGCCGCCGTACTGGAATACGCCTGTAGCGTTACGCGCCGCACGGGTGGAACGTTTCGATTATTAGCCGCCGCAGTCAATGTGTTAAAA
>DWKL01001062.1:0-15724 GCA_018249415.1 Phareas burnsi | reverse complement strand
CAACTGCTTTACGGCGGATTATGAGGGCGGCGGTGGTACTTCCCCAGACGAACGATTGTTCTACCACCTATTAAAATTAAGCACATATAAGCTTATTGATATGAAATATTCGTTGTTTATAAATATTATGTGTATTATTGAAATGTTAAAATGGCACTCAAACATATATTATATTAAAAGTCTTTGAGTACGTTTAAGAAATTTTAGGAACCACTTGCTTCAACTGCGAAGAATGTGTGGAAACCTCCATGCCTAAGAGTTGCCCATAGAGTTCTTAAAGATGTGTACAGTCTGCCAATCTGCATTTGGCCCGCGTGGTGGACTTGGCCAAACCCTTTCCATTCGGACAGAAATCCCGTGCTCAGTAACGAGACAGTAAAGGGTTAATAATAGTATCAGAAAAAAATGTATTGTACTTTACTATAGAGTTTACAGAACCTTGTGTAATTTTATGTATGCACGATAATTATATATGTTGACACACGGATCCCGCCATCTATTGCAGAATAACAGAACTTATTTCAAAGAGATACATGGCAACGTAATGAGGTATTTACGCTAACGCTTTTGGCTTGGCGCATTTAGATGGCGTCATTATGCTCATTGTACAACACCATGGTACAACAGATAAGTGACTTAGCTAGACCCTTGCAATACTAGGGAAATCATCTCCGCCTTGCCCACCCCAAGAATTTTTGCAAACGGGCCCACGCGAGGGATCCCAATAAAATAAACAGACAAACATCATATGGTCTATACCTATGCATTGCCCATCTGACCATGAGCGATCTGCGCAGCCTACAAAGTTTTCCAACAGCGAAAAGTAGGAGTAAATGAAAAACTGTTATATGAATCAGATAAATCCGGATAAATAGAGAATCCCTTTTCAGTACGCACGTCTCCACTACAGCGAACCCTTAACCGTACGGTAAGTGGAGATGTCAAAATATGATTTTTCCCATGAATCTGTGTGTACCTTTGTTATAATACACGATTACTTCGAAATCAGATGTTATTTTATTTTAAAAGAGTAGAAAAATTAAGTGGCCATTGTAGCCCATGGGCACCCACACTTAATCCCAATTAGGACTGAATCATTATTTAAGGTCGTATGTAAATGCGTCTGACTAACTACATCTGAGGACTAGGATGGTGATCAAGCTGGAAGTATACACAACAACCACACATCTCCAACCGAAACATAAGTTTATCTTCATAACAGATTGTGAGGTCGGCGGTGGGACCTCCCCGGTCGTAGTATAGTTCTATTAAATAACTAATAAATGTGAGAAAGTGGCACCTCAAGCGGAATTTTAGTGTATTAAATGCTCATGTGATGTGACGTGCGAGACATTAATATCTCTTCAATATCATAAAAAATACAGATGTCGCTATTTACATATAAATAGGGGATACCATTTTCTCCGTGTAACGGAATTTATAGAGCTAAGTTCAAATATTAATTAAATTACAAATAAATAGTTCGATTGCAAAAATGCTTCATTAAAAGAAATTAAAGGCGACATTTTAATTTCTTGAAATGTTATTATACCCAATGCTACTTTGACTACCAATACAAATCTTACGGGACCCTGACCCACAGCCGTGCTAAAGAATTAGACATACATACGTACATACATATACATTACATACATTACATACATATACATATACATGTAAAAACAAATCAAATGAAAATATTTTCATTCAAAGCAAATTCTTAACCGAATTATTTTTGCACGTTAACAAACTAACACCGCCTCGCAAGTTGTTTTGTTTATGCAAAAGAAGCGAAAGAAACTCCATAACACTCATATCTTCCACGAAAAATCATGATTTACAAATAATACGGAGCAAATGGAGCTAGACTAGTTTTAGACCATATGTTCTTAATGTCTAAGTAATGATTTATTGTATAAAGCGGTTTTTACGAAACATTTTTAATAACATGTTTGAACTTCATGCAAGCATACATACATACATACATATATACCTACATACATACAGATACAACCTAGTAAGTTATAGTAGCGCAGTGGCAAGATCCCTCTCACGCTGGGGTCTGGTACTCGAATCCTATGCACACAACTCTGATTTACATACATACATACACACACATTAAAGATACATTATTCATATCGGATGAGACCGTGAGTTATCGTTAGTATATCATAAAGAATGTTCTAAATAGGAAATCGCTATCGGTCACATAACAAAGGCTAGGCAGGAATAATTGACAAATAGACTATAATAGATGCCGTTTACACTGCATCACTGACCATGACAATGATCGTGGGTTTATGCAACGTCCGCTCTAGTGCAGTGGGTGTTAACCTATGTAAATATTATTGTAAATTTTCACGCTTTAAACTACCTATGGGTAGATATAGATAGATTAGATAGTTTTAAAAGGTGGTAGAACAGCGTTCGTCTGGGGAAGTACCACCGTCGTCATCATAATCCGCCGTGAAGCAGTTGTGTTTCGGTTGGAGTGGTGCGGTTGCCAGGCACACATAGCGAGGCGACCATCATAGTCCTCAGGAATAGTGACGCATCTACATACGAATTCAGATGAAAATTCAGTTTTGTTTGAGTAATATGTGGATGTCCATGGGCTGCAGTGACTACTTAACATCAGGTAACATGCACGCTCGTTTGCTACACTTCAAACATAAAAATACTGAGAGAAGACCCACGCCCAACAGTGGGGCATCGATAAACAATGTCTGCTCAAAAGTGATTCGTTGGAGACGTTCGAATAACGTTCTAGAATAGCTCTAAGTTTATCATACACAACATTAGACAAAACACCTACAAAATTTGTTAAGGTACCCTCCTACCGCTTGACGTCATGTCAATTGACGGTAGTTATCACGTACTACAATTATGACTCATTTAGAGATAAAATCTAGTTTTGCGCGCATTTCAATACATATCATATTTGTTTTAGTAGTACATTTGGTATACCGGTAAAAAGAGTTTTTCTATTTTCTATACTAAACGATTGACAATTTTATCTATGCAAATTTGGTTAATCCCGGACACGTGTACTGGTTGAAATTTAGCACAAAACATTCGTTCCATTTGACATTCAATTCAAATTCATTTAATTTTTATATCGCATAAAAGAACATACAGTTCACCTTTTTTATTATATTTGAAAAGTAGCAAACGAGCATGAAGGCCACTTGATGCTAAGTGGTCACTAGCCATGGATAACTGTAGTGGATACCAAATAGCATTAAAGGCCTATCTGAGGTCGACCACAAACTGGTCACAAGTAGAGATACTTGATATTAGTCCTCAGGCTACTACCCCAGAAGTCTAAGTTACCAAATATCCCTTCTTTACTCTTCAAACCAGAATACAACAGCGTTTAAAATTATTATAAGGCCGAAATAATATAAGGGTATTGTCTAACACATCATATAGAATGATGTCATACCACACTCTTTAGATCAGAACACAGTAGCAAGAGTACATACTGTTGGTTTTAAAAGTAGAAATAAAATTGTTTGCGCTATTACTAAAATTGAGCTCAAAGCTTTATTAAATTATCATCAACCCACCATACCCTACTTTTGGGCTCTAGTCTTATCACAGTATGAGAAGAGTTGGGTCTTAAATCACGCTGCCCAAGTTCAGATTAGTAGACTTCACACACTGACAACTTTACGGAAAACCCTCATCACGTTGATTTCCTTCCCTTTACGTTAAAGCAAGTAATCATCGCTTTCTAATACGCACATAACTTATATGAATCATACATGCCGGTTTCGAACCCTGGACGTCCAGCGTGAGAGGCCAGAACCGCCACCCTTATCCCTGCCTTTTATGACTAACGAATAATAGGACATAATTAAAAAACAAGTGCTATTGTCTTTATTTTCACTTCAAATACAAAGTCATAAGATATGACTACGCATCGCTAACGTGACATCAGAGCGGATATATAAAAATGTGTAATTAAAATTAAACAAACCATACAAAATACCAGATAAATTATTTCACTTGACGCGTTGGCACAAATTCCACTTCATCTTTCAGGTCTACAGCATACGTTGTGGCTTCTACCCCGTTATAGCGCCTTGGTACCTCGTTGGTCAAAAGTTCATTCTCTTTGTCCACGTCGCCTCTCTCGATACCCACATCAGCGTTTTGATTGCTCTCAGCAGTTTCGGTCACCGGTTCCATTTCTTCACGGCTCACCGGCGCTTGAGTGGTCTCCGCCCCAGTTGTCTCCGGCGTACCAGTCAACGGAAACTCAATCTTCAATACCTCGTTCTCATAATTCCACTTGCCGGTTTCGTTGACGCAGGCTGGAAGGGATCGCATATCCACGTACGATTTCTCGGAACCCTCAGCGTACTTGTGCACGGCCTGAATCATGACGAGACCTTTCTTCGCTTTCACCACGATGTCCTTTTCTTGGAAGCCCGGCAGCGGGATCGTGATCCTGTAAATATCGCCGTCGATCGCCTCGCTGGAGACGCTGCTGGGGAAGTGTTTTACGAAGTCATTCACAACCGTATCTAGACTCAACAATTCCCTTCTCAGTTCATCCCAGAAACTCCGGGTATCGAAGATGTCATCCTGGAAGAACCGCTGGTGGAAGTAGTCTTCGTGGCGGGGGAAGGGCGGCGGCGGTCCATGCCGGTGGTGGTTGTGGTGGTGGTACTGCGGCGCTGCGCTGGTAGCAGCCAGTAGGCCGAGGAACACGAACGCTATCATCTTCGGTCTCAGATAATTCACTGCAGCTGTGTGCCGGCCGTTTCTATTTATACGTCGGACGGGTCACAGTTTATCGCTATCTGTACGTTCTGGACCGTGCAAACAGTAAGGTTGGTTAGTCGATCGTTTTCTAAGAACGTGGCACAAATGACGCACAATGCACTTCTGTGACAGGAGCAATAAGCTACAATTTCCTTCGATTCTCACTAGGTACTGCCCCTGGTTTGTTTACGATTGGTATTAAAGAGACGAAATGTAATGTAACCATCGACAACTATAATTTGTTTTGACTCAACAGCGTTTTGTACTGATAACTATTGCCGATAACAAAGCAGTAGCAGTAATGCGAGCTGTAGGTAAACATTTTTACTTAATTAGCATATTGTATAAACAATTGGTGACAATCTTGTTGTACTTATTTGAATTTTCTCGCATTTTCACGACTCAACTCTAACCTTGCTTAAATTAGGCACTCGTACTATGATTTGCCACAACTACGTTTATCTCTCCCTTGTATCATCAGTGTTGCTCTGTTGAATGAAGGCAAATTTCTTCACACATCGCGATCTAAGCGTGCCTACTACAAAACGATCAATTATATTAGAAACAAAAAATCTAATTTGCGTTTTTTTTTAGTTTGTAATTTAAAAAAAAAGTGTTATTTTATCATATTTTTTAATTTTATAGTTTGGTTATTGTTTCTTTGTACTTAGTTTTAATTAATTCTGAATAATATGAGATTCAAAGTGTAAAAATCAATTAACAAATTAAGTAAGTCGCATATCGAAATTTGATTTTTTTTTAATTTCAATTCACTCAGTGTCACTTGCTCTATAATGACGAATCTAACGACATCTCGTTCGTTAAATTTCATCAGGCATTTTAAATTACATTCAAAAAACCCTTTCTTCTGATGCACTTGAACAAAAATCTAAAATTCACAACCGGTTCCATTTTAAAAGTTCTCATTAAATAATGGGAGAAATCCATATAATCTATACTAATATAATAAAGCTAATGAGCTTGTGTTTTTGTTTGGACGCGCTAATCTCTGGAACTATCACTGGGTTAAAAAAAAGAATTTAATTAGATAGGTTACCTATCGAGGAAAGTTTCAAGCTATGTAACATCACACTAGGGTTTAGGCAAAAAGTATGCGAAATGAGACCGGACACGTGATTACGGTTGGGCAGTGTGGCCGATGGTTCTTATGCAGGCGAACAAAGTCGCGGGTACCAGCTAGTATGTCATAATTCTATGCTATGTTAATACTATATTGATGGAGCAATACAATACTATGGCTTGTATGCGTCAAGCCATAGCGATTTTGGCCTGTTTCTGTAAACATTGACAGGGCCGTGCGGTATCTAGTCAGATATATAATCAAAGGCCTCAATACACAAAGTTTGGTCACTTCGTGAATGCCCTAATTTAATGCCTACAAGCCCGTTTTCGATAAGGTTTCTAAAGTTCGCGCAAATTCGCACTGACCAACTTAGTGAAAAACGACTTGAGACCACGAATGGGCAGACTGTAAGACACCTTCTGGCTCGTTGGACCGACGACTTTAAGAAGGCAGGAGGTAGTGGTTGGATGAGATCAGCAGAGGCCTGCGTATTGGGGCACACTTTGTTACAGGCCTATGTCCAGCAGTGGAACGAAAGAAGCTGATGTGGTGAACTTGGTGGATTATGGCACAACGTTTCTGATTATGAAACGAAACGAATGGATGTTCTAGTTGTAATGATTGAGATCCAGAGAGAGGACAACTTGTTGGGAAAACTGTTGCCTCAAATTGTCATGCCTTGAGATGTTGGCTGAGGCGAGCAAGGGTCTGGGGCTCTAGTTGCCACGGGAAGAGCACAGGCCGGGTTGCGCATTTGGAGGAAAGGGTACCGATGCGTTCCTTAGTAAATCCCGGAGCTCCCCCTACATGCGCTGCGCGGCTGCCGGTAAGTTCTTAGTAAGTAAAAGTCTGATCTAATGTAGTATTTCCTCTAAGGGGTTCAGTATTTTTTTATAGTATAGAAGCAGCGAACGAACATTCAGTCCATCTGCTGGTAAGTGGCCACTGCAACCCATGGACATCTGTAACTAGCCGTGAGGTCGGCCACAGATGCATTGTCCCTGAAGATTAAAACGGAACGCCTCTTGTGTTATGATTAAAAGGGTATAGTGCGAGAGAACCTTTACCAGAACCTTCAAACTAGAACACTGCAATGCAACATTCTTGTTATAAGTGGTTATAGCGGTGATGCCTCCGGAGTCGAACCACTAAGGGTTCTACCATCTTCAGTTGCGTATCTTTCGAAAATTTGCCGTCAATATGAAAAAAGGACAGTAATGATAAATGACGATACAATTTGTTAACGTTAAAAAAATTCAAATAAAGTGTGAACCGAGCATTACCTTCTACTCACACGAACACAATACAATATTGTAAACAATCAAACAAAGATGGTTAACATGACTCATTACCTATTCGAGTTATTGTGATATAATTTTTGTACACTTATTTTTCTACTGGGTACTGGGAATGAGTAGTTATCATATTACATACAAAGAATACAGAGTATAGGTAAACTAAACTAAAGTAAACAGTAAAAGGAAACTAAAATGAAATAAAAAAAGCACAGAAATTAAAAAACAGTAAAGAATATTTTTATATACCTTTAATTTTTTTGTATAGTAAAATTTGGACGAGTTCCCATACGCTGGCGACATTACCAAGTTGTACAACTGAACCAATCCTTTGACCATTGTCTTAGTTAAAGAATTACTCAGCTTTGGTCGCTGTTTTTTATATTTGAAGAGTAGCGAACGAGCGTGCAGGTCACCTGATTTTAAGTGGTCACCTCAGCCCACGGACACCACATCTAACCTCAAACTAAACTGAAGTTCTATCTGTTGTCGTACACAGATGTGTCACTACTCCTAGTGGAATCGATTAACCGCTTCGATAGTCCCATGGAGATCGCGCCTCACCACGATCTTCCACCTGAGGACAAACCGCTTCCGCGAGGGTTTTAGGCTTTGGTGTTTCTCCGCTATCAGGAAGGCGACTTGAAGCTCAGCTCGATGAAGGCCAATCCCCTCTGGCCCGCTAAATAGCTTTAATAATAGTTTTAATATTTTGAGAAGATTATAACCCGTAGAGGCCTGTGTCCAGCAATTGAACAGTAATGGGCTGATGATGAACCATTTTATTGAGAAATAATGTTAACGATCTGGTGATGGAACCGGACGTTATATGAAGATCGCCATAGACGCCTTAAGTTTTTATTCAAACAATTCACTTACTAATAAAATATTTAACGCCATCTAGAATGTACATACAAAACTAAATGTAGCCTAAGCCTAATACATTCTGCAAACATTTCTTACATTAAATCATAGATGGCGGTTTATGCAATAAAAATAAAAAGGATAAAAGTAAAGTGTTCAAATTAAATTCAATAGATCTATAGTTCATACGGGAAAGCATCACCGCCGACCTCATAAGCGGCCCTGAAGCAATTTTTACTTTCGATTGGAGAGGCGCGGTTGCCGGGCACACTTACATCGAGGCGACCATCTTAGCCCTCATGAGTAGTGACGCATCTATGTACAACCTCAGACAGAACTTTAGTTTTGTTCGAGGTTAGATAAGGGTGTCCATGAGCTGCAGTGACCACTTAACATCACGTGGCCTGCACGCTCGATCGCTATTTTTCAAACAAAAAAAATACAACACAACTGCACGAAGTGTTCCAAATTTTTGGTTACTCTTTGACTGCATCGAAATCACTACCACTATTCTTGCTTTTTCATGTTTGAATAGTAGCTCACGATCGTGCAGGCTACGTGATGTTAAGCGGCCGTTGCATTCATTGGATCACATTCAACTTCAAACAGAACTAAAGCCCTGTCTGAGGTTGTACGTAAATGCTGTACTCCTCATAACTGAGACATAACAATCACACCGATTTCAGAAACTCTTGAGAATTTTATAGAGAAGGCATGTGCATTTTCTCACGGTGTTTTCCTTCACCGTTAAAGCTGATAATGAATTTTTAATACACACATTCCCTTCACCGTTAAAGTGAATGATAACTGTTTACTGTGCGTATTACATATTAATAATCACTTGATTTAACGGTGAAGTAAAACACCGCGAGGAAACCTATACAACTAAGAGTTCTCTGTAGTTCTCGAAGGTATGTAAAATCTATCGAACTTGGCCAGTGTGGTAGAGTACGGCCTAACCCTTCTCATTCTGAAAGGCGATCTGTGTGCAGCAGTGTGACAGTAATGAGTTTATGATGATGACGTTGATAACACACATGACTTCGTAAAATTAGAAGTGTGTTTGCGATTTAAATCACACAATTCCAGCGCGAGGGGCCAGAATCTTATCAATAGGTTATCGCTACTTTAATGTCGAAAAGAACTAAGTGTCCGTGAGATCTAAATAAGCGTCCAAACTGGTTTCCACGAAATTGTCAATCGTACAAAAATACTGATTGGAAATTACACACTGAGCCTTCCTACAGATTGGGAATCACACATTGAGCCTACCTATAGATAGAAAATCACACGATAAACCTACCTACAAGCAGAAAGTCACACACTAACTCTATCTACAAATAGGGAATCACACATTGAGCTTACCTGCAGATAAAAATCGCACACCAAACCTACCTACAGATTGGAAATCACACATTGAGCCTCCCTACAGATAGAAAAGCACCCACTGAGCCTACCGACAGATTAGGAATCATACATTGCGCCTACTTACAGATAGGAAATCACACACTGAGCCTACCTACATATTGGAAATTATCTCCAAATTGGAAATCACACGTAAGTTGAGGCTTAACATTGATAATACAACGATTGTTTAATAGAAAATTTGGTAAAGTACCAAAAATTTTTTTTTATACTTATTTCATGCTAAAATGTTATAAGATTTACATTATGTGGCATTTTAATTAAAATGGAAATGTATAATATACAATAACTATAATGTGGTTGTCAGGTACACTTACAAGGGAAAGAACCGCTCAGTCCTTAAGGGTAGTAATGCATCTACGTACGACCTCGAATAAGATTGCAGTCCGGTTTGAGATTAGATGTGGAGTTCCATGGGCTGCAGTGACCATTTACCATCAAGTGCCCTCCACACTCGTTTGGTACTCCTCTTACATAAAAAAGTACATTTTATCTACCTATAACTAAATTTTGGGGAATTCTGAAATAGATTTACTTTATAATTATATACTCATTCAGTACTCGGATAATAAAAAAAATTGGGTATCATCGATATCGAAGGAAAACGCTCATCGCACTGTTTTCAATTTCAAATAATAAATAATTGACATAAAAACAATTTTAACATAATGTCTCTAATATACATTTAATCGAAAACGATCTTTCCACAATTTCAATGCCTCTTACGACTTTTTGAATTATCTAGGGTTCCGTACGGAAACCTATTAATAAACATACATCGTCTGTCCGACTGTCTTACTTTTTTATATCTTTTGAAACGTACCAGTAAACGGTAACAAGTAACCGATTTAAAATTCACTTAATATGACACTGTCATTATGGCGGATATCAGACTTCATTATTTTATGGTGTATTGTATTTGGTGTATTGTATGGTGCTACTGAACCTCAATGCGGGACTCTGACTGGCACTTACCTAATTTTTTTAAATAGCTACTTAATCTATTTGACTAAGCACACAGGTCTTCATTAAAACATTTTTTAATCAGACACCGTTTTAGTGAGACGTTAATAACTTACAAGTACTGACTAAATTGTAACTAATAAAAAACGAAACAAACTATTTCTACGCTTATAGCCCTACACTAGGATTCCCTGTGTCGATTGCCGGCAATATTTGATATTAAGATATCAAGCGGCAGGAGAATATCTTAACGAAATAAGAAGGTGATTGCCTATAATTATGAAGATATCGTTTGGTATTGAGACGACCATCTATTTCGTGAGTATAAAAGATGTAGGCGGTGGTAAATGAAGACGGTCAGTTTATAGTTTTGCTAGTTTTTCACCTACATCCGCTTGGAGTTTACACGACACTATGAACAGACCCAGAATAAAAATCTAAATTAGTATGTCAGATGTTCAGATGCCGAGACAACAAAAAATAACCATAACAGATCATACAGGCTCCACCTAACCAGTATCAACAGTCCACCCCCCGCTAAATACGGCTCGTATCGATCAGGTCCGCTAGCTAGGGTGCCTGGGAAAAACTTCGAATGCGCGATGCGTTATGCGCAGTGCATTCGAGTCGTAAACGGCGGAAGTGCAACTAGTGTCTCGGACACGATGAATAATTCAAGAAACTCCTACTCCGGAACCCACTGCGACAGCTGTGACAGCAGCGACGAGGACTCGATCATAGCCCACTTCAAGAACGTGCCATGGGATTTCTACGAAAACCCCAACATGAGATCCGAGAGCTTTCGCCGCAGCATCATCGGCGCGCCGGAGCTGTTCATCATTGAAAAGTACAGCGACAGAAACATATACCGTCTGATCCTAAAGGCCAGCAACTTCTTCCCCGATGACATCTCCGTGAAACAGGACGGCCGGATCATTACGTTTGTGTGCAAGCAAACGGATCGATTTGTCGAAGGATGCCGGGAGTCTAGTATCGTCGTGCGGCAGATCCAGATCCCTAACCAGGTGTGCATGGAGTTACTCGAGACTCGCGTGTCTAACAACTACACCGTGTCTATCATGGGCCTTATCGAGCAGAGGCCCTACACGCGCGAGCGGCCTATGTCCGTGAACGTGCGCCTGCCGAAGCAACCGCGGCGAGATCCACGAAACTTCGTGATGGAGCCCCGCGTTCACGACTTGCAATCCACCCAGCGTTTGATGGAAGCGTCTTACAGAAACATGAGCCACTAGCCCGGATACGCCTACTGGAATTTGCTGCCAGAGAATTATGCCGAGCCGCGCAGTCAGTCCCAAATGCAGTACAAGCCGCCCCAGATTCATGGCCACGGTATGTACAGGCCCGGCTTCCCGCAACGGGCGACGGGGAACGTGAACCCTCCCCCCGGGATGAGATCCGTGCGTAATATGGGTCCTCGAAGGGCGAGCTCCCCGGCAGAATCCTACGAGATGCTAAGCGCCCCGAGATCTGAATGTGACGCAGACCTAGATGCAGATTGCTGCTCCAGAATGCCTGACGCACATGCCTATTGAATACAGAGGTCCACAGTGCTCATGCTCTGATTTCTATACTTTATACTTAACGATAAACAGCCAGAGATTTAAAACGCTATATATGGTTTTAGATGTGACGATTGAGATAGCAAGTGGACCGTTAAAAGTGGCTACCAATACCAGTACCACTCAATAGCCCAGACTGCAGTTCCTAGAATCTATCTTACGTCTATCTAAATAAAATGATTGACTAAACATTTGTGTATGCTGAAACACCACGAGGTCCGACTATCTAGCGATTTAAATCTTTGTTTGAATTGATGTATTTTTGCGAAATTAAAGAGATGTTTGTCTTGACTATTCTATACTATATTACTTATTCTAATAAATTCTTCTTGATGGTACGAGTGTTTTTTTATCGCCGTTATATTTAATGTATGCACTGCTGCTATGACTAAATATTGTGCACTGCTGCAAAAGCGATTTGTACAAAGCTAGCGTTGATTAACAAATTAATTTGTCTTAATCATATTGTACAGACATATATAGAAACTAAATAAAATACTTATTTCCACGTAATTGATTTGAATTATTAATCTAATTTGCTTTTTTATAGCATAGAAATTGCCATAGCAATCGAGCATATAGTTTGGTGTTAAATGGTCACTGCCGCCCATGGACATGTGTTATTAACGCTAAATAGGATTGAAAATAGATCTTCGGTCCTATTGATAATTCCTTAGAGAGGTCGGAGGTCTGATTTTGCGGAGTTACGTGCGTATTAGAAATTAATTATCCCGTGCTTTAGGGGTGAAGGAAAACTTCGTGAGGAAACCTTGAGGAAATCACCAGAGTTCTCTGTAAAGTTCTTGAAGGTGTGTGAAGTCTACCAAATCGGCACTTGGCAAGCGTGGTGGGCTCTATAGTCCACCACGCCTCACCTTCATTCTGTGAAGGACCCGTGCTCAGCAGTAGGATATTAATGATGATGATGATAATGATAAAACTACTTTACAATGAAAAAATCACATTTTCGCGGTAAAGTCAAATTAACATCGGCCTGTAAAATTTTACCAGTACATGATATGTTTCTAGTTTGCATGATTGATTGCAAAAGTAACAGAATGACAAAAAAAATAATATTTATGCGTATATATTGAAATACGATTTATAATAAACTTGGACGACCACGCTTTATACGAAACAATATGGGCCATTTTAGAGTTCCGTATCTAAATGATAAAAACGGAAACCTTATAATTTCGGTCTCTCTGTCTGACCATCTGTCTATTTATGTCACAGGCTTTTTAATTTATCACTTTTGGTTCTTTATTTATTTTTTTCACGTAGGTGTGTTCTATGCATCGCTCTACAATGGTGTAATGAAAAACGCTTTCTAAAGTAATAGGCCCTCATTAGGATGCCCTGTGTCGTGAGTGCCGTGGACACATACAAGACAAATAACTCGTCGTCAAATTAAATTTAGGGATGGCACTCCGCAGATCTAATCAGGGCCGGCCTCAAACATCGTCCCCAGGCGTCCCCAACGAGTCACTCATTTAGCGCCCTTTATCATATAATAGTATAATGCAAAATATAGAAGGAATCAAATTGATAGACGATTGGACTATAATTTGAACAGAGAGGTACCACCGCCGCCCTCATAATACACCGTGAAGCAATTCTTGTGGTTCGGTTGGAGATGTGTGGTTGTCGGGTACACCGGATGCAAGGCCATCACTATCTTATCCTAAGGCGAAGTGACGCGTCTACACATGGCGATAAATCTTTGTATCATTTTTAAAAACTATCGAAAGATACTCTACCCGCTTATGTACGGTCGAATTATTTTTACTCCTTAGTCTCTTGTACCTATCTACCTAGAACACATATCAATTGAAATCAAATCAAATGAAAATATTTTTATTCAGAATAGATTCTTTACAGAATAATTTTTGTACGTCAACAAACTTCCACCGCGTAGCAAGGTGTTTCAATTACGGAGAAGAAGCAGCGAAAAAACTCCATAACACATCTTTTTCACGAAAAATTATGATTTTCAAATAATAACTTACATTAATCAAGCAAGTGAGGCTGGAATCATATGAGACCATACGCTCTTGTCGTTTGAGTAATCATTCATTTTATATTAGGCTTTTTTACAAAGCGTTTGTTTAATGACTTGTACCGGAGTTTTATCAACTATTGAATTCCGCCTTCAGTCATACAATATGCTATAAGTTAATAATATTTTTTTAAGATGGTGAACCAAGATAGATCAAGAAATCTATTCCGTATAACAGTAGTGTTAGACGCTGCTGTGCTCTACCATGAAGGGTGTGATAAGGGAGAGACGTTCATAAGGCATTCCAACTTTGTACTCAGAAGTAGCGCATCTGTGATTGACTTCAAGTAATGCTCCAGTCCTATTTGGAATTGCCTTCAAATGTCCGTGGGCAGCAGTGACCATTTACCACCAGTTGAATTGCATGCTCATTTGACACTTCCTTGCTATAAAAACAGGTACTGCAGTGATAATCGCGACCTCTAAGTGATATGAATATAATATATATTAAAAACTAAATTAAAAAAGAGAAATTTGATCAGTGGGAGCGTAGTAACAAGATTCCGACAGACCACGCGAGGGGTCTGTGATTTTTCGAAGTTATGTCCAAATTAGAAATAAATTATCACTTACTTTATCAGTGAAAGAATACATCGGAAGAAACCTACGCATTTAAAAATTCTCTGCAACGTTTTCAAACGTACGTGAAGTTGACCGATCCGCAGTTGGCCAGCGTGGTGGACTAAGGCTGAACCCTTTTTATTCTCAAAGGAGACCCGTGCCCAGTAGTGGGACAGTAATTGGTTCATATGATGATGATAATGATGATGACGATAAAAAAACTAAATTAAAATTGATTACAGACTGATTGACCGACAGACAGACAAGTCACAGCTTAAACCGGTGAATCCAGAAACATTAAATTTTGCACAGCACTTAATAACATGACGTAGAGGAAAAGAAAGAAAGAAAAAATCTGTAATTTTTAATTTTTTTTTATGTTTAAGGAGTAGCAAACCTAATGTTAAGTGGTCATTGCAGCCCATGGACACCCTTGTCTTACCTCAAACAAGTCTTAAGCCGTATCTAAGGTTGTATATAGATATGTTACTACTCCTGAGGACTAAGATGGTCGCCTCGCTTGTATGTGTACCCGACGACACCTCTCTAACCGAATAGCAAATATTTCTTCACGGTGGATTGTGAGTGCGGCGCTGGCACCTCCCCAATCAAAGTACCATCTATTAAACCTGGTATGTTCCAGGCGGATTAGGGAATGAAAGTTTCACTCCTTTCCGTAGTACAGTTGAGATAATCCTGTTGACTTGACAGCCATTGAATCAACGGACAATCTCAACTGTACTCCGGGAAAGAAATGGGAAGTTTGTATGGTAATTTCGTGAGTTTTTGGATTAAAAATGGGGAAATTAGTGTTTAGTTTTATGTTCATGTATAGTCTCATGTATTAGTCTTTTGGAAATTGGTAGACAGGAGAAAAAATTGCAGAGTCGTAGATGTACCCCCCATGGAATTTCCCATCGCGGCACACGGCTATTTTCAAATTAAAAGTTTAAACATACAAAAACAATTAAATATTTTTTGTCAACAAACTACTATAGCTTCAAAAGATATTTCATTTATGAAACAAAGCAGCGCAAAAAAGTGTTTTTTTTATGTTTGTAAAGTAGCAAACGAGCATGCAAGCCACCTGATGTTAAGTGGTCACCACAGCCCATGGACA
>DWKL01001061.1:0-15728 GCA_018249415.1 Phareas burnsi | reverse complement strand
TAAAATTTATAAATTGTATTTTGAATTAAATTTCTACTTGTACTTTTCTTTATATGAACTCATCCAGAATTGATCATGTAGTTTTAATCAAATCCATTACTGATAATGGTCATGATGCTACTATAGTTCTCCTGAATACAAAGTATCGGGGAGCTGCAGCGCTTACGCATTGTAGTATAAAAACAGATAACATGTACTTCTGCGAACATCCCTGATGCACTTATTGTCTAGTTAAGTATTTTGTTTCCAATTACATTTGTCTTTTTTTCAGCATGAGATCCAAGCATGCAACCCACCTGAGTGACTAGTGTCACCTCTTAAGTGATTTGGATCACTATCTCTTCATATGTGGTAGAAATAGTTCATCCAGGGAGGTACCACCACCACCACCCTCATAAACCTTTTAGCAATTCATGTGTTTTGGTTAAAGACATGTGGTTTGCACACTAGGTAACACCATGTAAATCATTCCTCTGGAGTACTAAAGCATCTACATAAGACAACAGGAATTTGTTCCTTTTTGAAGTTAGATATGGGTGTTCACTGGCAACAGTGACTGTTTACAAGGTGTAGTAGGGAAAAGATGTATTCCTACTTAGTTCTTGAGGGTAGCAACTCATCTCTGGCTGATCTCATCTAGGTATCCAATCTTATTTAAAGTTCATAACAGATGGCAATGGGTTTTTTTTACATGAGGAAAATAGCAAACAAGTGTGCAGGTCATCTGATCTTAAATTCTCTGTACTGCCCATGGACACCCACATTTAACCTTAAATAGGACTGAATACCCATCTAAGGTCATAAATTACTATGACTGAGAACTATGATGGTCACCTAACTTTAAGCATACTCAAGAACCCCACCATTAGAACTGCAACACAAAAATCGTTTTACAGCAAATTATGAGGGCAATGGTGGTACCTCCCCAGACGAACTATGCTCCTACCACTCAGCAAAGCTCAGTTGCTACGTACGAAAAAAATAAAAGAAATACTTACATTGCTATTTTGTCTATTTTTATTAGAATTTACAAGAATGTCCTTTTTTAATTGCTCCAAATTATCTTTCACGAGATTAACAGCACAGGTGTATAAAAGTTGCGGATATCCTTTGCCTTTTTCATTTGAGTCGTAGCTGTAAGTACTATAATTTTCTTCGTTTCTTGTTTTGTAGGCCGTGTTCTCGTTCTTTATGTAAGGTTCTATGTTAAATTTCTCTATCAAAACTGTGGGAACCTTCTCAAATCCCCGAAAAGGCGAACTTTCCACCGAGCTACGGTCTTGTGTATCAGAACTTGAGTCTTCGAATCCCTCCAAAACTGAGAAACGCCGTTTACGCGAGTCTTTTTTGCCATTGTATTTCACTGACATAGGGGCAGGATGTGATAGTAAAAGAAAATAATAAACACAAAAAACTAATAATATTGATATAAATATCAATAAACCCTATTGACATACCTACTATCATAACGCCAAGTTATCCGATTGTTAAAAAAACTCCTCAGCTATTTATAAAAAAAGACAGCTGTCAATCAAAACGGGTTTTAATTGTGATCAATATTGCAGATAACAAATTTACATTAATACCGATTATTAACTTTAAGGAAGAGATATATTTTAATTATTCTGAATAATGTTGTGGCTACTTTAAATATTTAAGTAAATTGATTTATTATATAACAGTCTATACCTAGTCTGTCGGAATATATATATATTTTTAATATATACAACTGATTGCTTTACTACTAAAAACATCAGGGACGTCAATTTAAATTTTAATAAGCTAGTGATTTTAATAATTTCATTTTATTGATCCTTTATCAACATTTTTATTATATCATTTATATCGGTTTTTTCGACATTTGATTACTGAACGCAATGCACTGATCTAGCAGTCTGTTTTTTTTATGGCCTTGTGGTTTGTTATCGGACGTTGGTAATTTATACGCAAATCAATTTTGCGAAAGCGATCAGATAAACATTACTTATTTTTAACCGCGGTGGAAGGTAGCCGAGTGCGAGATGTTCCCGCCGACGCGCATTCGTAGCTGCCTTCCAGTCATGAACCCTTTATTCAAGCGGGTTCGTCCGCATCGACCGTTTAGGCAAACGACCTACCACCAGACAAAGACTGTGACCACCCAAACACAGATACAGAAGACGAAATGGATGAATTTGCGCGCTATTTTCACCCGCTGGATGCCGCTGGGGAGTGTTATTTACGTCGGTTGGTGTTACATTCGAGCTACGGTGAATTATGAAGTGTCTAAAGTGGAGATCAAATTTTACGAAATGTTTCCATTCAGGATCACTAGTCGGTTGTGGGGGAAGATAGCAGCTTACGAACTCCCGACGTCGCTCCGAAACCTAGTCTACGGTACGTATGTGAGAATGTTTAACGTAAATTTGAACGAGGCCGCCGTGACCGACCTGACGCATTATAGAAGTTTATCTGCGTTTTTTACTCGGCCGCTCCGTGATGGCGCCCGGTTTATTTCCCCCGCACCGTGCGTGTCACCCTGCGACGGAGTCGTGCTAAATTGTGGCCCAGCGGACACGGACAAAATCGAGCAAGTCAAAGGCGTTACGTACAGCTTAGAAGAGTTCTTGGGCGAAAACAAATGGTCCAAAAATAATACTAAGAATTATTACAACTCGCTCCTTCAAAATAAGAATAACATTCTACATCAGTGCATAATATACTTGGCGCCGGGTGACTATCACCGGTTTCACTCTCCCTGCGATTGGACGGCCAATTTCAGACGCCACTTCTCGGGTAAACTTCTTTCCGTCAACCCGTGGATGGCTCGTCTCATACCCGGTCTGTTCACGATGAACGAGCGAGCAGTGTATGTCGGTGAATGGAAGCATGGATTCTTCAGCATGACAGCAGTTGGTGCAACAAACGTCGGTTCAATAGAAATCTACAGCGACCCAGAGCTACGAACGAATACAAAGGGTAAACGAAATCGAGTTGAAGAACTGGAAATTGGTAAAGTAAAACTTTCCAAAGGGGAATTATTCGGGCAGTTTAATATGGGTAGTACGATTATCCTGTTATTCGAGGCGCCTCCAGACTTCAAGTTTGAGATGAATGCTGGTGACAGGGTGTTAGTTGGTCAAGCGCTAACGATGGCATCAATGCAGCAGTCCAGATGACCTGATTATGAAGAACTCCTGAATCTCGCTCAGATAGCCTTACTCCTCTATATCAGCTGGTACTTTAAGTAGCAGATTCAAAGTATTTGTACATTCATTTGAAGTATTTTGTTAGAAGTGAGTTTTGAACTCACTGTTAGTTGTGAGACAACATTATTTGTCAATAGCAATGCTGCTTTTAGGGACAAAGGGTATATGAAAACTTGACAAGGAAGTTTTAAAAGCGTTACGCCTTTTATGAAGATTTAAAAGCTTATAGGCCTTTCGGTTTATACATAAATGTTATATTATCTAATCATAGGTGATGCAAAGAGTCTACTTCCCGTTGAAACTAGAATATTTTTGTTAACAGATCAATAGTCTTATATCGTTGTTTAAATTTCTGAATTGTTGCAAACACTCAGTGTTGGAAACATCCTGAAGAATATAACAATTGGCAATAATTTTATCTTGATCCCAATAAGGTTTGTACCAACTTCATGACACATGTGGCAGCATGGTTAGCGTACCGGCCTGACACACAGAGGATTCAGGGTATCTAAATGATGTATTTGTATTTTTGTACTAGTGTAGGAATATGAATATGCTGTTATGCTGTATCAATATTTCCGATCGACTATCCCTACACACTTGCTTGAATTCAGTGGATATGTACCAGTACTATGACAATAATTTGATACAGTCCTAAATTTTAGCTAGTAAATACCGTCATATACATACTCATAGCCACATGCTAAGGCTCTTCTTTCGGTGTCATGGACAGTCATGTACACAAATACCCAGGCTGGATAATTATATAAATTTATCATTTAGTTTTCTACTTCACTGGGAATTGAATCCTGAACCCTCTGCTCAATAGCCACTATCTCTGGAGATCTATAAATGCTGGAGTTGTTTATTCTAAAATATTGATGGCAAAATCTGAGTGGTATTATTGATGGTGTTTGATTCATTTTAGAGTTAGATATTATAAATGGCTCATTATTTTCCCATTTCTGGGTAATTTGGACACTTTCTAGTTAGACTCATTCATAAATTACGTCATACATTAAGGTGGTTGCATAAATATGGCATCCAATAAGATGAGAGGGTCATTTGGTCTTTCATAACTGTATATTAAAATGTATAACTCAATGAATATAAATTAAAATGTAATTTGATGGAAATATAGCCAGATAAAATTATTTATTTCACATTGACGAAAATTTAAATTTATCAACCAATTCACATTGGAGCAGCGTGATGAAGTGTGCGTTTTAAATGACAATACTCTTTTCCCCGACTACCACAGGTTTCCATTCAGGTACCATCATTTTTCTTAAATTAAATTTGTAATTATCTACAATTTCTTGTAGTTCTCATGTTAATTATGTTATATGATGAGAGATGAAAGTAAGTTCAATAAATAAAAGTATAGGCTTAGTCTAACATTGCAATCATTTTATGTGAGAAGATTAGCAAATGAACATACAGGTCACTCGTTGTTACGTGCTCAATGCAGTTCATGGACACCCACATCTAATCATGAACAGCATTGAAGTCCTATCTGAAGTCGTACAGATGCGTCACTACTCTCGAGGACTAAAATAGTTTGCTCGTTTGTAAATGTATCCGACAACCACACCTCCAACCGAAACAAAAAAATCTTTACGGCGGTTTATGAGGGCGGCTGTACCTTCCTGGCCTGGACCTAGTTTCACTCCTTAATTATTTTTTATTTCAAATTTATTTATTTATTTTTATTTTGTCATTTGACGGAAACACGAAAAAAGTTTTCAAGCGCTTTTTATTTTATTTTTTTAATACCTTTTAATTCGCTTAGTATTGCGATTGCATTATTAATTTATTGAAATATGAAATATTGTATCTATGGCCCTATCACCTATATTAGCTACTTGTACTAGTGGATGGAAATGTTCCATACCCACTTCGCCATTGTACTTTGTATGACTTAATTTATTTATGTGAATTCATTTATTAGATGAGAGAGCGTTGTGCTGCCGTCCTTAAGCTATAATGCCGTTACATACAAAACCATTTTTCGAAATATGATAAAAAAGAGTGTAAAATTTAAAAAAATATGCTACTTAATAACTAGACGCCATATGCAAGAGTTTGAGATATTAAAAATAGATCTATAGAACTCTTTTTTTACTGAGCGTATTTTACTGATCAAGAAAACCTCGAAATATCGAAATCGGTTAGGTGCTGGATTTTAGCTTAACAACGGCAGTGGAGTTATTAGTTTTGATTAGTTCAGTATGTAATACATACATGACGAGATGTTGCAACTAGTTAGATAAATATATTTTGAATTGTATTAACTTAAGAATGTGTGACTTTCATAGAACATTTGTAAATGTAAGGAATGCTATAAAACTATGTATCAAAACACAACCGAAACGGTGTCAAAGACTTGAGATTTATAGGTTTTATAATAGAATTTTTATTTATGTTTTTAATACTATAAATTATAAGACGCCTTAAAGCTTAGTTAATTAGGTGATAGAACTATAGTTCGTCCGAGGAAGTGTCACCGCCGCCCTCATAACCCTCCGTGAAGCAGTTTCTAAAGTTTCGGTGAGAGAGGTGCGGTTGATAGACATATTTACAGCGAGGCGATCATCTCAGTCCTCAGGAGTAGTGACGCAGTGACAGTTAGGGCTTAGTCCTGTTTGAAGTTAGATGTGGGTGTCCATGGGCTGCAGTGAATACTTGACATGAGGTTACCTGCTTGCTTGTTTGCTACTAAATTCGCAGAGCTACATATCATAGCGTTCCGGAATACTTAGGATTCCTCAAACTTGACATTTGGTTACTGTTAAATGTTGTGTTTTGGTGCAAAGCTTTTAGTGTGACAACCCTGAACCTAAGTGTTGTAGGATGTTTGACATAATGATTTGGTGTTGCTAGTTGAATAGGTATTAAAATTGATGAGAGGCTGCAATACTGTTTATTGTCCGTGCACACGAGCTCACTAAATCTACAGGCCACAGACTTACTGTAGGATCTTTAATACCCTGAGTGTAGGGGCAAAAATCTTAGTATTAAAAAAGTTATGCGAAGATTATACTTGAGTAACAGAAATGGGGGATGTGACAATGAGGTAGGGGTAACAACGCAAGTGTAAGGAGGAATTATTTGTGTGATAGGATGACAATCAGCAGGTAGGGGTAACACCACAAATGTAATAAGGAATTATTTGTGTAATGAAAGGGAATATTTGTGTGACATATGGCCTTATGGTACTAGCGATTGCTCGTTTGCACGGATCTTGAACTGTTATCAGTGCCGGATTAAGCTGGCATGCGGGACCTGCAGGAAATTCTATCGACGGATCCTTGATTTGCGATGGGTTCTTAAGTTTAAAGTGGCAATAAAACTCAATACATTTATTTGACATCCATAAATTTCAATTTTGTTGGTGTATAATATTACAGTAGATCGCTATTGAACCTATTGGACGCTGGCAACTACAGAGAGCCAGAGATGAGACTGCCCTGACAATTGAGAGTTTTGCTCTGCTCAGGCGGGATCTGGATATGTGGGGCCCCTTGCGCAGGGCCCGTAGCAATTGCTACTTTTGCTACTTTGCTTTGCTACTCTGCTTCGTGGTTAATCCGGCACTGATTGTTATATAGCTTTGAGATGCTTTTAAAGGCTTGGTAGCTTGTAAATGATGTTTTAAATCGTTTCAATATATGATATACACATTGTGATGAGTGAAATGTAATGTACAAACAGATTAATTTATTATTTATATAATAATAAATCCCATCAGTTAGGCACAGTCAGTAATGCATCGTATGTACATCGTATGTATATTAAGCTGGGCGCGCTCTTTGAGATTAAGAGAATGTGGATATCTTAGACCTCAGTAGTAACATCGGTTTGCCGTTCTTAAGCTGTAATGCAGTTACTTACCGTAATCACTTTTCGAGTTATGGTCAAAAATTTAAATTAATAAAAAAAAATACTGCTATTTAATAACTAAACATCATATGTTAGAATTTGAGATATCAAAAACTTTTAATTAAAATTTAATGATTACGAAAACCTCAAAATATCGAAATTTGGCTAGATATTGGATAATGGCATTTTAGATTAAAGATGGCCGTGTTGTCATGGATTTTAACGCAAACCTTGTGTATTTCTAGCATGCTTTTGTGGGATTAAACAAACAAATCCTGAATAAGTTTGAAGACGTACATCCAGTGCCACCTTTTTTAAATAAAATAGTACGAATTTATCAAAGACCATGATAATGTATGTAAGCGGAATTTATGTTATTCGACTAGAGAGTTCATATGTGATATTTGCAAGTTTGCTATCTTTTGTCTCAATAGTTATTTATTCTTACCTGTCTAGTCATAATATAATTTCTACTTTTCATTCCGGAGTCGTACATTCGTTTATTTATAATATAGGTGGTAGTACAGATAGCACGCATTCGATGTGTTGGTGATCTAAAGCTGTGAATAGATGGCACTAGTTCTGCATGTGCCAAGGGATCGTTAAAATCACACGATAACGATCACACGATTTATTAAGGTGTGTATTAAGTTCTGTGATAATATAGGGTTGCGTTACTCCGTAACAAATAATTCTCACACTTAAATTAATTTCTTCTTAAAATTATGTGTGTATTGTATATATATTTATTTATATAAACACAGATACAGTCACACACAAACATACACATATATATTTATTAGTATGGATATATATGTTTTTCATTAGTTACCTAATTTTTATGTTTAGCGCCTTCATTGTCATTCTGACTATCCTACAGGTTGCTGGCAGAAAGGCTTATATTATTAAGTCTACCTTTCCTATACATTTATGTAAGGTATATAGAGAAAAAATAAATAACCAAAAAAGCAATGTAACGGATCACAGTCTTCAAGAAATGTGTCGAATAATACAGATATATTACTACTGTGCTTACAATACTCAGTTAGGCTTGTATATTGTTCTAGACCGGTGTATTTTGTATGGTGCAGTCACTTCCAAATATACAATTTGACTTATAACCTTGTTTTTTATTGGCTCCTTTTATGTCTCACTGTTGGGCACGGATCTCACTACAACTGGGGAAGGCATAGAGCATACTCCACCACGCTACTCCAATGCGGATCGGTGGAGATACGGGTTAATGGCCAACTCGTGTCAATTTTTTATCAAACCGCTCTCGCGGCCTCCAACAAGATTTAACGACCGCTGTCAAATGATAATAACCGGGACTGACGGTTTTACGTGCCCTCCGAAGTACGAAAGCGCGCATGAAGTTTAGCCACTAGCGGTCACCCTTCCAACTGTCGACCACTGCCGACGTTGCTTAACTGCGTTGGTCAGTTACTACCCAAACCGCGGGGCGCCTCGACCTTATTAATAATCTTGAATCTTGAGGCGTGGCCAATGGTACTTACTGTCGCGGGCATCAGTTAGTCAAGTGTAAAGGTTTAGGCTAGTCATTTCGAAAGGTGGTAAGATAGTCATACTCACTCTAAGGTTAGTAAAATCAAGTATGGGTTCAGAGGTACCATCACTCCACCCGTCTGCCTTATGACATTGCCGTACTTATGCTTTTTCAAGTTATGACTCAAAAAGGGGATGATTTTTAAAAAATAGTGCTACTTACTAACTAGACGTCATATGCACGAGCTTGAGGAATATAGGTATATCTGCCATCAAACCACTTTTCGAATTATGGCCAAAAAGAGAACTATATGTTATATGCAAGAATCTGAGGTATCAAAAATAGATCTACTCGAACTGATTTAGATACAGAAACTTACGTGAATAGTACGCATATTTGCCATTTCCAATTCATACAAAGATAATGAGATTGATGAGTAATGAATGAACTCAAGCGTATTGTTATGAATCAAATTCCGCACAGCATCCGTTGTGTTGTGTCTACCTACCGTTGAATCACACGCCGATATAAATTATACACTCGATATATACGAATTATATGTTTGTCATAAAAGAGCTATTACTATTATTCTGCCGTTCTTAATTTAAAATCCTGTTATCAAACATCTAGCTGATTTCGACATATCTTGGTTTTGGTAATCAGTAAAATACGATAAAAGTTTCACGGTTTGAAAATGCTCTATTATAGATCTATTTTTGTTACCTCAAATTAATACATACGACTCTTTTTGGCCATAACTCGAAGGGTGGTTTTGGTATGTAACGGCATTATAATAACCAAGGGGGGTAATATTATAAACATGCATTCATGGTAATAAAGGCGAAAGTCCGTAAAACTTTTCTTTCAATATATATATCAGATATATACACCAAGCCGTATTGGAGCAGCGCGCAGCAGTTCTGAATCAGGTTAGATGTGGGTGTCCACGTGCTGCAGTGACTGAACATCAGATGGCCTGCACGCTCGTTTACTACTCTTCACAACATAAAAACTTGCCTTTAGTTACTAGCCGTTAGCAAATTGTAATCTAAACATAGTACACTAAAAGTCAGTAAGTTGAAACATTGTTTCTAATATATGTAAATAATTAATAATTTTAGTAACAAAACTTAAGCAATTTGAATTCTTTTCAATACACTAAAAGTCACCAATTTGAAATCTTTTCAATACACCAAAAGTCAGCAATTTGAAATCTTTTCAATACATTAAAAGTCAGCAAGTTGAAATCTTTACAATACTCCAAAAATAAGTAATTTGAAATCTTTTCAACACACTAAAAATCAGTCATTTGAAAAATCTCAAACTCAACGTCAGCGATTTGCAACCATTTAATCACAGAAGGATAGAAACTCGTCTATTGTGTTACAGTAAAATTGGAGTAATAACAAAAAAACAGTGATTCGCAACCTTTCCGTAAAACTCCTATCAATTTAGGATTAGGGGTGGGGGTTAAAATAAATGCCAATGCAGCATGCACCATGTAATGGTCACCAGCGCACGTTCGGGCGGTACTCGTCGCTGATCGCCACGCGCTTGATGCAGAAGAAGAAGCAGGCGGACTGCGCCGACAACCCCTTGTAGAACCTCGCCTCAGACTCTCACTCTATTGAGCCTGCGTGGGTCTTTTGATATTTTTTTTAATATACCAAATTAATTATTAGTAAATTAAAACTTACACATACCCAAATGTAAGTTAGTAACCCAAATGTCATTAATTTGAACTATTTTTTAATATAAACAAGCTTGAAATATCTACGTACCTGAACAACAGTCAGCAGTTTCTTACAATACCTTAAGAATCTCAACCGTACTGAACATCAGCATATTTTAATATTTTTCAATACGCTTAGTTTGTAATTTGAAACATAATTTTTATTATATGTTAACAATTTTGTCTTTAGTAACAACTTTTAGCAATCTGTAATCTTTTTCAATACATTAAAAAACAGTAACTATAAACATCAATAACTTATCGTCAGCGACTTGCAACCTTCTTGAATCCTCTGTTGTTATACAGTGAAATTGAACAAATAATAACCAAAAACCAGAAAATTGCAACATTTTACCCTAAAACTCATATCAATATATTAAGGGGGATAAGGGTGGGGGTTGAAATAAAAGCCAATGTAGCGTGCACCATGTATTGGTCACCAGCGCACCCGCGGGCGGTACTCGTCGCTGACCGCCACGCGCTTGATGCTCTCGTAGCCCAGGATGATGCAGAAGGAGAAGCAGGCGGACTGCGCTAGCCGCGCCGACAGCCCCTTCTTGTAGAGCCCCACCAGACCCTCTTCCCGCCACAGCTCCTTGAACACTTCCCGCATTGACCCTACTCCTTCCACCTAGGGATGGAAGTCAATGTTTTAAAGACGTTATTTTATTTATTTATTTGCTCACTTAAAACAGACGTAGACTTTTTGCGGTTGAAGAGGTGCGGTTGTCGGATGCACTTGCAATGAGGCGACCTTAGTCCTCACGAGTAGTAACGCATCTACATACGACCTCTAGTGCGAGTACGAGCGGTAGTGACCAGTTAACATCACGTGGCCTGCACGCTCATTTGCTACTCTTCAAACAGTACAGAAAAAATAGGCTATCGCTGTCTATACATTGAAACACTGACTGACTTAATGAGACTTCCACTCAAAAAGGGCTTTGAGTGAAAAGTAGTAATGACTCCTCATTACTACTTTTCACTCCAAAATTATATAGAGGTCCAGGGGTACGACCCACCTGCAGCCTGGCGCGCACGATGTCCAGCGGGTTGGTCAGCACGGTAGTGGTGAACCCGCCGAGCGTGCCCGCCACGCACTGGATGAACAGGTGCGAAACCCACGTTGGGCTGATTTTCAGCAGCTCGTCTGGAAGCGATGCGATTATTTCTAAAGTACTTCAGTAGAGACCCAGTACTGCATATCCAGTAATGTTCGCTGAGGGTTGGTTTTATCGTCCAGCATTCATGGCTTCTTTTTTGAGATCGCGCGAAAATATATGGGCGCATTTGTGTAGGTGTGTGTGTGATAGACAGATAGAGAAAGAGAGAGAGCGGTATGTGTGTGAGTGTGTCTGCTGTGTTGTGAGTGTGTGTGTGTGCGAGTCCTTGAGCGCGTGTAGCGTGCGTATGTGATAGCGCGTGTGGTGTGTGTACGTGCGTGCATGCTTGTGTGTGTGTGCGCGCGTGTGCGCAATATGTTGTGTGTGGGCAGATGTGTTTGTAACTGTGGGGGCGTGTAAATGATGAGTAATTGTAAATTGGGGTTCCCCCATGTACCTTGGTAGGCGGTATACAGCGCCCACCAGAGCGCCGAGTTGGGCACGTAGGCGGCCAGCGACGCACCGTAGCCGCGGTAGTATCCTCGCGCGCCGTGCAACCGGTACACCCGCACGGCGACCTCGCGAGCGAGAGCCGCCTTTGACAACCGTTTCTCTAAATCCAATCCCAATGGATTTATTTTCTAGAAAATGACAAATTATGCTTAATTAAAGGTACAATACAATATAAAATAAATATAACATATAAAAACTTTTTCTACACTAATAGCACCCCACTAGAAAGGTGGTAGAACTATAGTATAGTACTTTGTCCGGCGAGGTACCACCGCTGCTCTCATAATCTGCCGTGAAGCGTTTAGTGTTTCGGTTGGAGAATTGCAGTTGTCGACACTTACAGCGAGGCGACTGTCTCAGCCCTCAGGAGTATCGTATCTACGTACGACCTCAGGGCTTCAGTTCTGTTTGAGATTAAATGACGACCCGCGTGACGCAACAATTACCATACCGATTTGACATGAGAGAGTTCCAGGTTTGATTCCCGGCCAGGCAGACGCCTAAATTATGTATGTATTTAGATTTCTGTTCTGGAGCTGGGTGTTTGTGTACTCTTCTTGTATATGTAAATGGCACCCACGACACAGTAGATATGCGAGTGTGGGGCTATGAATGTAGAAATCCTTTTTTAGAATGTGAGTGTCCATGGGCTGCTGTGACCAGTTAACATCTTGTTGGCTATTCTTCAAACATAAAAAAAACTAAGCAATGACTTACTTGAACGGGACTCAAACTCAAAGAAGGCTTTAGAGGAGTGAAGTAGGCTACTTTTCACACCAAAATTATCTAGGGTTCCCGAAAAAAAATCAATAAACCCAGCAGAAGGTAACTGACTTACAGGGTTTTTGCTGCCATGCGCGGTGCTTCTCGCGAGGCCCAAGACCATCAGGTGCTGGCTTAGCACATCGAACGGAACTATGACAGTCTGGCCCACGATGGACGCACATCCCCCGCCTATGAACGACTGATAAAACAACGAACGTGTCACATTAATAATTAGAATAAGAAAAATCCCGAAAAAAATATTTTACAAATTTGAATTTTTTTTACATATACATATATTTCGTGGAAAGAACTAGAAAGTAAGCTTTATTTTGTATTATTAGACATTGTATTCTATGTATTATTAGAATAAGGTTCAAAATCAAATAAGAGGTATTTACGTGTTAGAAAATCCCGTATCTTTATAAATACATCGAAATATATCTCGAACGTTAAAGAAAAATTAGAGCTGCATAGACAACTCCCGTAATCTGTTAGCCGAGAGATGAGGAAAAGATGACGAAAAATGTGCTGAATCTTGGCCAGGCCATTGTATTGAACGAAATAAAGGAAATGTGATCTCATTGGAAATTTGTTTCCTTCGGTCGACCCATTACTCTGTGGTAATATCCTTTTGCTCTCGTTCCTCCACATCAACATTGGTAAATAAATGGAACTTAATATAACTTTAAGTGTTATAAGGATTTTCAGGGCCTGACCCTGGAGCCATCACCTCTACACTTATTCCTTCTTCCACCAACAGTGTTAAAAGCTGTTGTGTTCTATTTGAGAGAGATACTAACACGAGACATATCTCTATCCTCAGGGTTGTTATCCCTAAGGACCTCTGCGTCGTTATGCATCCGTACCCAGGGTAAGGCGTCAATCCTATTTCGAGTTGATTACATATGTCTATGGACTACAGTGACTACTTACCATCAGCTGGACTGTACCCTCGACAGGTAGTAGAACTATAGTTCCTCCGGGGATGTACCACCGCCCCTCTCATAATCCGCCGTGAAGCAGTTTTTATATCTCGATTGGATCGGTACCGTTACCGGGCACACTTACCGCTGTAAGCGGCCATTTTTGTTCTCAGGAGTAGTGACGCATCTACGTATGATTTCAGATAGAACTTCAATTTAGTTTGAAGTTAGATGTGGGTGGAATATAAAAAACACGTTAGCTACTATCCTTTAAAAGAGAATTTAATTATTATTAATCATCATCATCATCAACCCGTTAATATCCCACTGCTGGGCGCAGGTCGTCTCTCATCCTGTCGTTTTTAAAAAGGGTGCGCGCTGGCTTTTTAAAATTTTACCCTTACATTTTTTTAACCTCTAAGGTAATATAGATAAAATAGTTTAAAGAAAGCTGAACTCACCTTCATTCGAGGGTTAATTTCATATTTTCCTAACTCGTGTCTGACACCTTCGTACGTTGATATATAGAATACGCCTGAAATTATCTGAAACTAAAAAATAGTCATCATCATTATAATCATCAGTATACTCATCATCATCATCATCATCAATATCGTTATCATCATCCTCCTCCTCATCAACATCCTCGACATCCTCATAATCATTATTATTAATAACATTCTCAAGCCTCCTCCAGCAAAGTATCATCACCGCCCTCACAATCGGCCGTGATGCAATTCTTGTTTCGGTGGAGTGATGCGGTTCTCGGGCACACTTACAGCGAGGTGACTCTTATACTCGTATTTATAAGGAAATAAAAGTAAGTACTTAACAAAACTAACTACTTAAGTAATATTTCTTTTATAGTTCAGTAATTCCTTGAAGTTAGAACTATCATATTTAGAATCCCACGGAAGCAATCAATCAAATCAAGTCAATCATGACTTTATCAACTAACAGTTATGACTTTAACAAGAAAATACAAAGCTACAAGTTATTACTTGTTTATAAATGCGGGCATTAGTCCGCAAGAGGGCGCATCTACGTGCGACCTCAGATAAGAACTCAGTCCTGTTTGCGGTTAGATATGCGTGTCTAAGAGTCGCAGCGACCGCTTAACATCAGGTAGCCTGCTGTTACTGGTCGTTTGGTACTTTTTAAACATTAAAAAAATAAAAGCGTCGAACTGTGCGGTTATATTACAAATTCCAAATGTAAAAAAGGAAAAATATAAAGAAACACCGGCCAAGTGTGAATCTGTTCGCGCTGAGGATACCAGATTTAATGAAAAAAAAAAAATTGTATTCGCTGGAACCCTTTTTATTTTTCACAGCTGGGCACGGATCTTATCTCACTGGAAAAGGCATGGACTAAAATCTACCACGCTGCATCAATGTGGATTGGCCGAGAAACGGGTTAGTGGATAAGCCGTGTCGGATGTTTTCACACCGACAAGGCCTCCGGGGCCGACAGCTTGAAGTGCGGTCTGAAGCACAAAAGCGCATGAAGTGTAGCCACTAGAGCTCACCCATGCAACTATTGACTGCGCCCTACGTAGCTTCACCTTGTAGATCGGTTATGAGCTATACGTGCTTCATTTTTTGTGTATATATAAAAAAATACGTAGTAGTACAGAACTTCAGTACGCGAGCCCAACTCTCACTTAGTCGATTTAATGTTAATTTTTCTTTCGTTACGTTTAGTGTTACTCACGCTAGACAACCAAAAACCTCTATAGAGTCCAGTGACGCCTTCATTTCTGTATATTTTTCTGATGGCGTCCACAACACCACTGTAGACCTCCTTCTTTCGCTGCACTTGAATCTGTGTCTTTACCAACGTCAACGGATAAAGCGCGCAACGGACTGAAAATTATTTCATTCTACGTCATTTAATAGACAAACGCTAAGAGTGGCTAATGTGGCCCGATCTTTTTGCAATACTCCGAGATGGCGCTAGAAATATTCTTGAATCACGCTATCGACTTTTTTTACATATCTAACATATGTTTCGTTTGATAATTTTATAACATTCCAAGAGTATTCCTGAGTACAGTGTAGGTCCTCAGATAGGATGTCAGTCCAAATGTAGGTGTCTATGGGCTGCAGTGACCAC
>DWKL01001060.1:0-15729 GCA_018249415.1 Phareas burnsi | reverse complement strand
TCGATTTTTATGATTAAATCGGTGATTTATGCTGCTCACGGGCATATACCAAGTGAGCAACATTTTGCGTTATCAGGTCAGGAAATAACTAATTCATGGTGAAAGCGTCTGCTTTTAATATTATTACGATTACGCCTGAGTCCTGAGTGACTAGGGACCCGTGGAACCGAACCCTAACCCAGCGGTGGGACAGTAATAGGTTTATGACGGCATGGCAAACATGCGTATCGCGCGCAGACGGTTATGTAATTAATTAACATGGAACATATCCAAAAAGTTATTATTGTGATTAATCAACATGTTTATATACATATCTTGGAACGATCACCCGGAAATATTATATTGTTGTTTGTTCGTCATTGTTAATTTGAATTTAGCCTGAATATACGTTGTCGATTTCAAATTTCATCGTAGACGAAGTGTAGAAACACACCAAAGTGTCGCAAAACCACAATAAAATGCCGACTTCTTTTACTTGATGGTTGCAGTCTAGTATATTCATCAAGCGTTCGTAGAAAAGCTATAGTCTTTTGTTTTTGTTGTATTTTCTAATTATGTTTGTAAAACAATTTCGTTTCAAGATTACCAGTGTGGTTTATGGCCAGATATTGCTTTATAGATAAAAAATAAATGCGTCGTCAACACGAAGTAACAAAACAAATTCTAATCTTATTTTTTTACGCGTGGCGCAGTGATTATCATACCGGTCTGACTCGCAGAAGGCTCCCAGTTTGGTTTCCGGCCAAGCGGAGATTTAAATGTTGAATTTGGTTTTCTGTTCTAGATTTGGGTGTTTGTGAACTTGTTTTTTGTGTGTATCCTTGGCACCCACAACATAAGTTATCCTACTGTGGAACTGTCACTGTATTTATGTGTGTATGTATTTATTTATTTAAAAGAAAAAAATATATTGCATAGAGGTGGCAAACGAGCATGCAGGCCATCTGATGTTAAGTGATCTCTGCAGCCCATCTAATTTCAAACAAAACTGAACTTCTCTCTGAGGTCGTACGTAGATCCGTCACTACTTGTGAGGACTGGGATGGTCACTTCGCTGTAAGTGTGCTCGGCAATCGCTCTCCAAACGGAACACAAAACTGCCTCACGACTAACTATGAGGGTGGTGAGATACGTAGATACCAATGACTTCAGATAGAGCTTCAATTTTGTTTTTAGGTTAGATGTAGATGTCCATGGGCTGCAGTGACTACTTAACGTCAGGTAGGCTGGACGCTCGTTTGCCACTACCAATGTAAAAAAAAAAGTTTATTATTTCGAATCAAGTTAACCTCGTAATCCAGTAATGACTGCCAAGCGTTAAGGAGGATACAGAAAAAACATAAACATTCCGCGACCTTCGGCTTACGGACACGTTTAGTGGTCGCAGTACAAAACGCGAGCGCGGGCGTAGCTACATCGTATGCGTGTTATTTCTACTATTTCTATATATTTTTTAATGGACTTAGAGTTGTAATCGAGCGTGCCGGCCACCCGATATTAAGTGGTCGCCACAGGCCATGGACACCCACATTTAACTTCAACTGGGGTTTTTTTAAAAACGACAATATTAACGTGAGTTCTTGGTCTGTTTAGTTAATTATTTTTTCTTGGTGCCTGAAACTGTTTTGTTTATTTTTTTTTTATTTAATTCTACCGCCTTTGATCTATAATACTGTTACAAGTGAGAAGCTCGTCTCAGCTTGAAGAAGTAGGGAGGCATGTACGTTCAGTCCTGCTTCGAGGGTCGATACAGTAATCACTTGAGTCCAACCCTTTTTATGTACCCACTGCTGGGCACGAGTCTTTTCCCACCACTGGAAAGGTATTCCACCACGTTGCTTCAATGCCGATTAGTGGATATACGGGTTAGTGGCCAAACCGTGGCCAGCCTACAAGGCTTGCGACAAGGTTTAACGACTGCCACCTAGGGATAACAACCGGGACCGACGGCTTTACATGCCTTTCGAAACACCATTAGCGGTCACCCATTCAAATGCCGACTGTGCCCGACGTTGCTTAACTTCGTTGATCGGTTACGATTTACGTAAGTCGCGGGGCTGTGCGCGCTTCGCACAGTAATCACTTAACCTCATAATAACGACTTATTCATTAGCCAAATTAGATAAAAATAAAAAAAAATCCATTCTCTTATAAATTGTACCACGTACAAAGACTGAAACGCAAAAACTGTTATCAATAGACTGAAGTAAATTGTCTAGCCAGAATACATTTTTTACTAAAACGCTTTGTATCCGACATGATATAACTTTACCTGGAAATTGTCTTTGCATGATCGTATTGGAGAAAAAGTTTTGTCATATCGCTATGGGGTTTTTTTGTCTTGTTTGGCCGGATTGGAATCTTTTTTTATGACAACAGGTCTGTTTGCCACAGATGCTAGTACTAACGAAGTAGATTTGATTTTTGTACGAAAGGAGAAGCCAGTGATCACCCGAGACAGTCCCCTTAGTATTGTTAGTTTTTACCAACGTCCACGGTTTACACATGAGTTGTGATCCACCATATCAATGACGTCGAATGTGGGCCAGTGGAAACGTACCACAGATAACGCGGCGGTATAGATATGTTTGATAACGACTCATAACACAAGTGGGTTTAATTGAATTGTTTCTTCATGACACGTGTGAGTTTAGCTTGTTTTGATAAGTACCGGAATGCTCCAGGCTGAGGGTAACGTTTTGTCGAATATGTATGGAAAGCGTTAATCGCCTTTTTTTGTGTTTTAAGAGTAGCAAATGAGCGGGCAACCCACCTGATGTTAAGTCGTCACTGCAGCGTATGGACACCCACATGGAATCTCGAGCGTGCAAGCCACCGGAAATTAAGTTATCATTGCAGCCTATGGACACCTACATCCAACGTTGAACGTACAAGCCACCGGATGATAAATTGTTACTGTAGTCGATGGTCGATGTAATCTAGACTTAAATCTTATCTAAGGTCGTAGACGCGTCACTATTCCTGAGGATGGCCGCTTCATTGTAATTGCACCCAACAACCACACCTCTCCAATCGAAACACAAGGATTGCTTCACAGCGGATTGTGAGGACGGCGGTGGTACCTCCTCGATTGAACTACAGTTGGACTATACTAGGTCATTGTGTAGATGTGAATAAGAAGTATTCCTCATTCCAGCGGGGGTCTCTCCAACTTCCTGTACTACGTGGCTTTGCCGGAGGACAGTTGCAAGCTTGGCGGTTACACACGGGCCGGCTCGCCGGATGCGGAACCAGAACCGGTGGCAGCGAGGCTCGCGCGGCAGTCGCTGGCGCGCTGCAGCTCCTTCTGCATGGACGAGCCTAGGAAGGTGAGTGGCGGGGACGGGGAACGGATAGACTAGTAGATAGATAGGAAGACCGATAAGAGGCTTACCACTCTCCTCGCTCGCTAATCGCCTTCCGAAGCACGGAAGTGCGCAGGAAATTTAGCCACTAGCGGTCTCCCATGCAACACCTGACCGCGCCCGACGTTGCTTAATTTTGTAGTTCGGTTACGATCTACGTAAGTCGCTAGGCTATGCTCGCTTCGTACTTACTGTTTATAACCCATTGTATCTATATTACTGTGTTTTCAATTGCAGGTGCTCCTCAGAATCTACGGCCAAGTCCACGGCGAGAGGGCAATGGACGCGATCGTGACCGAGTCAGTCATATTCACTCTACTCTCCGAAAGACGACTTGGCCCCAAACTGCACGGCGTGTTCAGTGGAGGCAGGATTGAGGAATACATACCTGTGAGTGGCAACAGCAATCATCAAAATTATAATTTTTTTTTATCAGACTTTTTTTTCTGAGAAGAGTAGCTAACGAGCCTACAGGTGTTAAGTGCTTACTACAGCCCATGGACACCCATATTCACAAACCTCTAACAGGACTGAAGCCCCAACCGAGGTTGTACGTAGATGCGTCACTAAGCCTGGGGACTAAGACGGTCGCCTCGTTGTAAATGTGCCCAGCCACCGCATCTCTCCAACCGAAACAAGAGTTGCTTTAGGGCGGACAAAGTATAGTTCTACCACCTACTTAGAATACTTCATTCAACATAAATATGACATGCTTACAAATTAAGAAAAAAATCTACTCTACAAACATAAAAAAAACATCTTTTTTATTTTTTATTTCTGAAGAAAAGAAGAGGGAGAGGAAGTCTCTTTTCTTTTCTTATCTTTTCCTTCTGTTTTTATTCTTCTCTTTGATGTATTGATTGTGTATAATTACAATCAATATATCGATAAGAAAAAGAAAAAATGGGAATAAGATAAGAAAATAAAAGAAAAGAAAAAAATGTTTAATAAACATTGCTGTATGTTTCAGGCTCGCTCACTGCTAACGAAGGAGTTATCCGAACCGGCCCTCTCCATGAAGATAGCGGAGAAGATGGCCGCTATACACTCGATGGACGTGCCGTTGTCCAAGGAGCCCAACTGGCTCTGGAAGACCATGGGCAAGTGGCTAAAGACGGTCAAGGAAGAGAGGCTGCATTCACAAGTCACGGGGAAGGTATGATAATAATAGTGGCTGCAACTCTTTTTATGTCTCGCTGCCGGGCACGGTTCCCTCACAACTGACGACGACATGGAGCATACTGCGCCATGTTGCTCCAATGCGGATTTATGGAGAAACGGGGCAGTAGCCAACCTATGTAATATGTTTCCAAACCAGGCTTCGAGGTTTAATTACAAAACAGCTTAACGTGCTCTACGAAGCACAGAAGCGCAAGAAGTGTAGCTACTAGCGGTCACCCATCCAACTGCTGACTGACTGAATAAGCAGTGGGGATTAGATAGCCTAGTGGTTAAGATTCCGGCCTCTCACGCTGGGTTCGGGGTTCGAATCTCGCACGGACCTTGGATTTTTCGAAGTTATCTGCGTGTTAGAAATTAATTGTCACTTGCTTGTAAAATATAGTGAAGAAACCTGTACATCTGAGTGTTCGTTGTGAAGTTCTTGCAGGTATGTAAAGTCTATCATATAGCACTTGGCCAGTAGTGGACCAAGGTATAACGCTTCTCATTGTGAGAGGAGACCCATGGCCAGCACTGGAACGTTCATGGGTTGATGATAAGTAGTTTTTTTACTTACTGTTTATTTATATTACAGACAGAGGAAGAAGAGCAGATTATAAAGAGGCTGAAGTCAGTCGATCTGGAGAAGGAAATTGAATGGTTGAAGAAGTTCATCGCAACCGTGGATTCTCCGGTTGTTTTCTGTCACAATGATATGCAAGAGGGTATGTATTATAAATGTATGTATTGTCATAAACTAACTTTCACGTGCGGTTCTCCTTATGTGCACGGTTTTTCAATGTTTATCCCGCGTGACGCATTGGTTATTATGCCGGGCTGACACGTGGAGGGCTCTGAATTCGATACCCAACCAGGCAGATATCTAAATTATGAATTTAGGTTCGAATCCTAGGTCTGGGTCTGGGTGTTCGTGTACTCATCTTGTCTCGTCCGTGGCACCCACGAGACAGGATATTCTAGTGTGGGGCTATGATTGTAGAAGTTGTTTGTTAGTATTTGTATGTATGAAATATAAAATTGCATGCCCATATGTGGCAGGATAATGGAGAACGTATAAAATTATATTGAATTCCTTGTATACCTATATTCCAAAGATAAATTGGTTTCATTTGATTTGAGCCCTAAATAGTTTCTGGGAAAAAGTACAGAACGGTGTAAGACAATTAAGTACAAAGAAGGCGTGGTTCACGCTCTCACATTACGTATTACGTTCACATTATAATACATATATAAATAATCAATTATAAAATATATTTAAATAATCAGTTGGAAAACACTTAAAAACAATCATCTTTCAAATATATTTAAATACTACAAGACATTTAAATAAAAACAATCTTATAAGGTATTTAAATGACCCTCTTCAAAACATGTTTAAATAAAACCAACTATAACATCCTCTCGCAGGCAATATCCTGTTACTCGAAGACGTTGCACCAACGGCGGTGGAGGACGAGCTCGCCTACTACGAAACGTCCGACAAGGAGGGCCGCGCGCAGTCCCTCGTGCTCTCGCAGCTGGAGGACACTAACACCTCCGACAGCGTCACGTCCAGGCTGTCGGACATCGGGGAGCCGAAGCTCGTGCTGATTGACTTCGAGTACTGCGCGTACAACTACAGGGGGTTCGACATTGCGAACCACTTCCAGGAGTGGGGGTACGATTACACGAACCCCCAGCCGCCGTTCTACTATGAGGACTTGGAGAACTGCCCCACCATACATCAGAAGGTTGGTTTGAATTTTGTTTTTAAGTTACACTTCTTTGCGCGTTGTGAAAAATTATAGTGAATTTTTACGGTGCGCGCGCACCATGTTGCGGTAATCACGCCAAACATCATATCCGCTTGTTTTTAAATTAAACAGAACTAGGTTGGACTTTAGCATTCCCTCTATCATTTAAGCAGTATGACATCTGTCAAATATTATGATTATTATTTTTATTACGGTGTGAAGTTTAAATTTTGATTTGTGGAATTAAAATGTTATTTATTTAAAATGTTAATTATTTTTAAGTTATTATTTGTAGTATTTGATGTGGTGTATTCTTTATCTCTGTTCAAATTTATTGCAATGTGTAAAAAAAATAATTTGTAATTAACGCCAAAGATTTATAACTTCTGACTTGCGTACATAAGTACACACGTGGTTTTTTTTTAAAGACATGTTCAAGACGTAGAGCTGTAGTTGCACCGGGGTGGTACTATCGTCATCCTTATACCGTTGTGAATCGATACTTGTGTTTCGGTTGGAGAGGTGTGGTTGTCGAGTACACTTATATAGAGGCGATCGTCTCAGTTCACGGGAGTAGTAATGCTTCTATCTACATACGATCTCGGCCAGAAATCAAGTTTTGTTTGAGGTTAGATGTGAGTATACAGAGGGTGTTTGACCAGTTAATATCAGGTGACTTGTTCGGTTGTTTGCTACTCCACTGAAATAAAAATATAATAAAGTCAGATGTGGGTGTCCATGGGCTGCGGTGACCACTTAGAATCAGATCGCATGCACGCTTTTTTGTTACTCCTTTAACATAAAAAGCCACTTAAGAGGTGGACTGTACGCCGCATTGTCGTTTCTTATCACATCTGACAGTGTCACATCTAAATTGTCTGATATCGGGAAACTAAAGTCAGATAATATAGGATAAGATTTTAAGTTAATATTATCGCGGAAACATGTTAATTATGTATCGGGTAGTCATGATATGCGGTTTTTAAATTACCTATATTTCGACCCAGTTGCATGGATCGTTGTTACAGTGAAACTGCGGTAGCAGGGAAAGCTAGGCACAGGCACTAGTGGTAGATTAGGGATTATCCTATGCCTAGTCCGTTTTTCTTTTGAAGTTTTTTGAGAGTTTTCTGTAAAGTCCTCGAAGGTGTGTGCAGTCTGCCCATCCGCACATTGCAGCGTGGTGGACTGTGGGTTGAACCTGCTCATTCTGAGAGAAGACCCATGCCCAGCAGTGTAATAGGTTAACGGACGACGACTTTTATACTTTGGAAAATCTGAGATAGGATTCAAAGCTCACTCCTTGAACGTGGGCGACTTATATTTATATTAGACCGTCATACCTACACATCACAAATAATTTACTTAAATCTTCAATTGCAGGAGATATTCATAAAGGAGTACCTGAAGCATTACTTGTCAAACGTCTCCGAGGACAAGGAGGGCCAGGATCCAAGCATTGAAGCGGTGAACCAGCTGCTGGGCGAGGTGGACGCATTCGCGCTGGCTAGCCACCTATTTTGGTGTCTCTGGTCAGTGGTCAATGCGTCCAAGAGCCAGATACCTTTCGGTTACTGGGTGAGTCTTTTTTTTTGTCAGAAGAGTAACAAAGGAGCACGCAAGCCATCTGATGTTACGTGGTCACTACACATGTGTTGTACATCCACACGACATCAAACAAAACTAAAGTTCTCTCTGTGGTCGATTTGGTTTGATTCGATTTGAAGGGTAGCCATTTAATACCGTTGGCTGCAACCCATTTTAAATCTTACTGTGGGCACAGTTCTCTTCACAACTGGAGAAGGCGTATAGCATACTCCATCACTGCTACAATGGAGGTTGGTAAAGTAATTGTATTTAAATTACAATAAAAAAAACACTTTTTCGCAGGAATATGCGCTATCCAGGCTAGACACATACCTGAGACTGAAACAGGAGGTGGTCAAAGATAAATACGGTTTCCCGCTAAAGAGGAAAATCTGCGAGGTCGATATTTGAGAGGACATGTCCAACCTCTCTGTGAGGTCCGCGGAGTGATGTGTTCGGAGACTAACTGATACGGTGGCAGCGATACAGTGGAACAGTGATATGGTGGAACAGTGGTACGGTGATAGCAATGTGATGTGTGATCTCAGATATGTTGGAGATTTCTACCGTGCTTTTATATGCATACCTGTGAGTATGTCACATGATAAACCTATGTATACATAGTTATGTATTGTTATAATTTCCGTAGGTTTCTATTTAACTATGTTGTCAAGAGAGCCCCAGAGACGAGAAGGTTCTTCAGAGGGACTCAATGCATGTAACTGACATCACTTAGTGCTGTAGTCTTGTTTGATAATGTTACTGTATGGCAATGGGCTCTAGTGGCTAGTTAAGACCAAGTAGTACATTAAAATACATTTAAAGCTACTTTGAGTAGGTCTTTCTGTCGTTGAACACAAGTTTATTGTCCCGGATAAAGGATACATACAATACATTTAAATAAACCCGGAATTTTACTTTTTTGCGGCAAAAGTAGCAGGCGAGCGTACAGCCTGGTATTAAGTGGTTACTGACATCTAAATATAATCTCAAACAGGACTGTAGTTCTATTTCAGGTCGTACATAGATGTGTCATTATCCCCAAGGACTATGACGGTCGCCTTGCTGTAAGTGTATCTGACAACCACATCTCCCCAAACAAAACAAGAATTTCAAGCTTATATTATCGCGGAATTTATACATTTAAATTGTGTAATCGGTACGCACGATATGCGGTTTTTTAATTGCCGTTATTTTGACCCAGTTGCATGGATCCTGGTCACAGCGAAACTCTTTGCGCGAAGTTCATGGACCGTTTGACTCCTTGAGAGTAGAGATTCATTTACGGACAACCTCAAATAGGACGTCAGTTTGAGATTAGATGTGCATGTCCTTCTGCTGCGAAACTTCGCGGTACCCACGATCCATGCAACTGGGTCGAAATATAGATAATTAAAAAACCGTACATGTTGAGTACCCGTTACATAATTAAAATGGAGCAAGCTACACGGCGGACTGTGAGAGGGGCAAAGGTATCTCCTTGGTCGAATTATAGTTCTATCTGAAGACGGCCATTGGTGTATTGTCCAGGATAAAGAAAACCCTCATGTCCATTGCTTCCACGCCCTTCAGAGGCATCATCCATTACATGCACAGATACACCGTCTTACCACATATTTCCGCCTTATAAAACAACAGTGTTCAATGCACCTGTGCTCTGCTTTCAAGGGGGTAAGGGAGATACGCTGACAAGGCGTTCCAATAGTCCTCAGAGAAAGCAACGCGTGTGTGGGCGAACTTAGGTTTTTTTTATTGTTTGAAGAGTAGCAAACGAGTGTCCTGGCCACCTGATGTTAAGTGGTCACTGTAACCCATAGACACCCATATCTAACCTCAAATAAAACTTAAATTCTGTCTGAGATCGTACGTAGATGCATCACATCACTATTCTTGAAGACTAAGACGGTCGTCTCGCTGTAAGTGTGTCCAGCAAACGCCCCTCTCCAACCGAAACACAAAAATTGTTTCACGGCGGATAATGACGGCGGCGGTAGAACTTGATAGTATGGTGATTACACATAATTATAGGCACCAGTGACCACTTACTTGGTAAATTTGATCGTTTGCTGCTTCTAAGCTACTAAAAAGCAAACTGCAGTTTCAAGGCAATATGTATAACAGAATAATGAGAATAATAATATTCATTATTTCCTTCCAAGACTGTAATTAACTCATTATCATAGATTTTACGTAAAATATACATTACTAAGTTGTTAAGGGATTATTCATAAATTAAGGCAAACAATTTGTATAGTTTTTGACCCCTCCCCCACCCTTTTACCTCCCTCCCGTTGTCATATGTAATTGTAACCCCTCCCTCCACCTTGTGACATGGCGAATACGTATTTGATTCAACTCTTTCAGTTTAAGTTTTTAATAAATTACTTTGTATATTATAGCATTGGTAGCCTAGTAAGACTCCAGCCTATCATGTTGGAGATACGGGAATGGAACCGCACGCGCTTTTTATGCGTATAAGAAATTAATTTTCACTTGCTTTAGCGGTAAAGGAAAACATCGTGAGGAAACCTACGTGCCTGAGAGTTGTCTGTAAAGTTCTCAAAGGTGTGAAGCCTGCCAATCTGCACTTGACCAGCGTGGTGGATTACGGCTTAACTATTCCTACTGAGAGGAGATCCGTCCCCAGCAGTAGGACAGCAATGAGTTGATGATGATGACGGTTAAATCATATCATATCCTATTTATTTATTTTCTATTTGACGGATCGGGTTCGTGATGCCCAAATTGCAACATACTAACGGATTTATTATAGATCTATGTCCTTTGTTTTGTTGTTATAGAGTCCAAATATCAATAGAGGCTTTGAACAATCGTTCTTTTATGAATAATCAATTTGTCTCGGCTCGTCAATTTTAGATTCACTATAACAATTTCATTCAGAAAATAACAAATGATCATATAATAATATGTAACTAAAACTCATTTAAGTAATTTTACTTGCAAATAATGAACTAATCCATATTTTCTATACATTTATTTCGAATCTATTATCTTCCATTTGACAAACGTTACACTTTCAACTGAAGTGACATCAATCGCCTGTAGTTTAGATGAATCTAAGGGTCAGGATAATTTCAACAAAATATGGTATTATTTAATATACATTTTACTGATTAAACATCAGTCATTGATAAGTTTGTAAACATCGAATAGAAACTAGTACAGTGGACGGTGTTAGTGAGATATTTTTAATTATATGCGATGTCACTTTCAACCTATCGTCAACCTTCTGGCACCCCTTCCCTCTTAAACGTGTGAATCTTAATGTATATTTTGTAAATATCCATTGGATATTATTAGTGGAATTGTAATAATGTTTTATTGTCTACAGAGAATAGTCAATATAATAACTCTGCTTTATGTAAATAGTTTAAATATGTTATGTTAAATATATATGGAGAATTAATTAAACTGTAGCGCACACTATTATTTTTACGAGCAGTTATTGTATCGAACAGTATATCATAAAGTCTACATCCACATTGGAGGAGTGTGGTGGACCTCCAGATCTCCCTAGCGGAGAACGGCCCGTGTCCAGAAATGGGCATAAAAAGGATTTAACATACAAAAATTACAGAATGTCTCTGATTAGAATCCCTGGGTTTTAAGCTAATATTATCCCGGATATTATACAGTTTAATTGTATAACGGGTACTCACGTTATGCGGTTTTTTAATTGCCGATATTTCGACCCAGTTGCATGGATCGTGGTTGCAACTGGGTCAAAATATCGGCAATTATAAAATCGCATATCGTGAGTACCCGTTACATAATTCGCATAGGATCCCATGACCACGTACACACAAAGACAACAACTAGGACCCAGAAACGGTATTGTCTCATAGATATAAACAAATGATTTCTATGCCTTCATTCTGTGACTGTCTACTCGCTATATAGATAAGTTACTTAACTAAAGACCTACGCTAATTGCTTACAGTATTAAATATATGTGATGCGTTAACTTTTTATTACTCCAATAAATATTGAAGGGACGATACGATATATGAAGCGGGCGACGCCCCGCGGTGCCCCACGGCTTGCGTAAATCGCAATCGATCAACCAATTTAAGCAACGTCGGGCGCGGTCGGTCGTTGTATGGTTGACCGCCAGTGGCTAAATTCCATGCGCTTCCGTGCTTCGGAGAGCACGTTAAGCTGTAGGTCCCGGTTATTATAATTGGATAACATTCGTTTAACCTTGTTAGAAGCCTTTTAACGGCACGAGTTTGGCCACTAACCTCCACCAATCAGCATTGGAAAAGCGTGGTGGAGTATGCGCTAGGCCTTCTCCAGTTCTGAAGAGAGACCCATGCCCAGCAGTAATTTACTACGAATTCTCAGTCACATCGGTTTCTCCGCGATGTTTTCTTTCACCGTTACAGCAAGTGATAATTAATTTCTAATGCGCACATAACTTCGTAACACAAAAACAGATGTATGTGGGGGTAGATGTAAGATGTACCTTGGATTCCTAGTATAAGAGGCCAGAATCTTAACCACAAGGCTATCACTGTTTGTCCAAGTGTAATTCGAAATTTTTGATCATAGCCTAATCTCATTCTGAAACTAGACTCATCCCTCTAGACATCCCTCGGACATTTATTGGTCGATCATGATTGTATTGGAATATATTCATACGATTATATACTTTATTACAAAGGGATAAAGACTAAGTATTCGTGCGAATAAGAGTTTATTGCATTGTGATCTTAGACTGTAAGGATATAAGGTTGCAAGATGGATATTATTATTGTATTTACCCGTTTCTATTTTACATTGTATTGTTTGAATATGATAATAAATATATATAATCTTAGTATAGAGATAAAAGGACAGTGGCTTGTAATAGTTACAAATACAGTTAAACAGAGTTACAATAATACAATTAACAGACTTCAATACAGTTATAAACTCAGTTAATACAGTTAGATACACGTACAACTGAAGTTATAAGCAGTTAATGGTCTTGAAATGCCTTCTACAATGATACTACTACCTACAAAAAGCTTAGTAGCTTTCTGTAGCTTTCATACTTTTCTGACTATCTAAATTTCTCTTTCTCCTCCGCTGGGCTTTAGGCCTGTGAAGGAGGGTGTGGTCACTTCTAGGAAATAGGGAGCAGAAAATTAGCGAAAGTAAACAATAATATTGGGCATAGACACTTTAGGTAGCCATATACAAGATAGGTGCATTTTAATTCTGGCAGTTTAGAAGTGAAAATTTGTATCAGCAAATTTATCTCTAAGACATCAAACTGACTGTCATTGATACTGACAATGATTTTCAATGACTAATCCCCTCCTATGTGACTTTCTATTGTCCATGTGATTCTGGTGACTTTCTATTGTCTCCAAAAGGGGTGTTAATATAATAAATCATTACTCTAGCGCTTAATATGAATTGTATTCTGATTTAATCTCTGAAGAGAGTAAAAATTTCTACCAAAGTTCCTTTGACCTTCTAGCGGAGTTTTAGTATTTTTTACCTTTATAAATTTTTCAGATTCAAATTCAGAAATTACAATTTTCAGTGGAAATTTATGCCCTAGAAAATAGAAGAAAAATTCTGCTCAATGAAAATTCAAAGGCGATCCAAACAAAATTGGAATATGAAATGAAAATCAATAATAATTATTAATGTATTTCTAAATATGATTAAATGTTAGAGTAGTTTTATACGTATGGTCACCTTCAGTTAGATGACAATTGGATTTCAAGATTACGTTTTTAATAATGCTCTTGTTTCTACTCTACATTTATATGTGGAATAGAAACTAGAGCTTGTAACTCATCATATGTATTAAATTATAACGTTATATTAATATATTATATTCTGTCACCCTTGAGCTGAAATGCCGTTATCCAACATGTATCCGATTTCGACATTTTGAGGTTTTTATAACCAGTAAAATACGAATTAAAAGTTTCACTATTTGAAAGAGCTCTTTTAGATCTATGTTTGGTGCCTCAAACTCCTGCATATGACGTCTAATTATTAAGTAGTTCTAATAGGTGGTAGAACTATAGTTCATCTGGGGAAATACCACCGCCGCCCTCATAATCCGCCGTGAAACAGTTTGTGTTTCGGTTGGAGAAGTGCGGTTGCCGGTACACTTACAGCGAGGCGACCATCTTAGTCCTCAGGAGTAGTGACGCATCTATGTACAAGCTCACACTGAACTTCAGTTTTGGTTGAGGTTAAATGTAGGTATCTATGGGCTGCAATGACCACTTAACATCAGGTGGCTTGCACGCTCGTTTGCTACTCTTCGAACAGTAGGACTAATTTTTAAAAACTGCACTCCGTTTTGGCCCTAATACGAAAAGTAGTTTTGGTATGTAACGACATTATAACTCAAGGACGGCAGTATTATGCTTATTACATATATCGTGTTTGCTAAAAATGTACTGAAATTATTAATAGAATTGATTATTGGATTGTGACACGCACAATTCTGATAAAAATGTAAATAATTTATTTAAAAAACTATTATTAGAAAGATCAATTTAATATTATAAAATGTCATGTAATTGATAGAATTTTGCTTGCAAAGATTTTATTGTAATAATTTTAATCCTATCATGTATTGATATATGAAATTTGTTTGTAAGAAAAGTTTATTAAAGACTAGTGTATCCATTTCACTTAAAAAATAATTGAATCTTTTTTATTTCAAATTTTTGAAATAATGATTGTATTGATAGCTTCTAAATTAAATATCACATTATTTGTTCCTGCATACAATGAAAAATCACAAGTACAAAATTTTTACCGTTTTTTTTTTGAAACTTAAAGGCGATGTTTCTTAATTTTAAAATTGTTATGAACTTAATTTTTTTTTAAATTAATATATTATTGATATTCTTTACCATTATTGAAACTTAAAACTAAAAAGTGATTTATAGCACGCATATCTTGATATATGGCACTTTTGTATTAAACATTTAAAAAAATAATGTGCCTTGGTGTTGCTAGGGTATATACGAATTGAAATTGCTACTATTTATTATCTGTGAGGAGGAAATGGTGGATTGGGAAATAAATCCCACTCCATCATTAGCTATAAAGCTAATGTTTATAAGCAAAAAATGTTTCATCAGTTTTTATTGGTAGTTAAGTTTGTGTTTTGAATATATGATATGTAATAGTTGAAAAATGTCCGAAAATACCGCCAAAACAAAACATTGATCACCCTGTATCAGTTGCTTCAAAGATAATAAAAAATGGAGGTATTCAACGATCCAAAAAAAAAAAAAAAATAATGCAGGTAGTCGGAAATGTACTTTTTTTTCAATCGTCTATGCAACGACGTGAATCGCGAGTTAGTGAGTTGTAAACTGTTGAAACGATTATTGAGAGAAACATCTTGACTTCGGTACCAATATTCGAAACAATCCAGCCGTGCGGCCCGAAACACAACAGGTGTGTTCCGCGGTCTTGGAGCGTACCCGAGTGCCATGCGGCCGTACATACAAGGCGTGTTTAAATTGACGAGCCACCTGTGCGGCCGCACACGCCTGGCGTGTTTATTGGCGAGCCGCCTATGCAGCCGCAAACGCCTGGCGTGTTTTTTGCCAGAGCGGGATAACAACAACGGGACAACGTTCGTGATGTCTCGCTCTGGCGTAGCGCCGGCAAAAACACAGCAGGTGTATTTATTTGGCCGTAGTCTTGCGTAGGTTTAAATACAACACTGTACGCGTGCGGGGCACCACGGGCACGGTGCGCACCCGCGCCGCGGACGGTGAGACACGACGTGTCTTTACCGCAGTCAACGGGTTAACAAAACAATATTCCTTCACTCGAATACGCAGTAGAGTAGATATCGTATCAAATTG
>DWKL01001059.1:0-15730 GCA_018249415.1 Phareas burnsi | reverse complement strand
AACAATAAATGCTCTATATTGTTTAAAGACAAAATAGAAATACATATATTTGATTATTTTTTTTAGTGAGGGTGCCGAAAAACTAGGCTTCCTTCAATCTAATACCAGCCAAAAAGTATATAATTGGTTAATTGAGTAAATAAGTTAGCTAAATGGAGGTCATGTTCCCTTGGTTATTTATGTTGTAGTTATGAAGTGGTAGGCTAAAGGATGAGGATTTTTGGTATTATTAGGCTGTTCGGAATTAATTAAGCAAAAATTTTATGGGGATATGTAGTACAAATGATATATACATTGCGCTTTTTCGACCCTTTGGGTCGTAAACCAGAAAGCCTAAATTTCGCATTTATTTGGTAAATTTCGCATTTATCGCATCTATTTCGTAAATACGAAATTTCCGTGCCTCTAATTATGAGTAATCACACACTCTACTGTAGTGTTATTTAACCTCTGGTCAATGGTTACACATGTCATTTCTCTTTGATTTGGTTTAATTGGTACGACCTCGGCATTATTGAAAAAGTGTTCAAAAGTTAAGTAAATGTGTTGTTATCTTGTTTATCGAGATGTGCTACAATTTGGGATTTGGTCAAATTTGCGTTAGAAATAGGTTTTTAACCCTGGTGGTAAATCACGTTTCATTTTGTTATAAACTTACCAGATTTCAATCGGCCTCTTATAGAGACGTATAAATAAACACAACTCACGGGACAAAGGGTACGGACAATTTCAGATAATCGTTCTCGCGGTGGAGACGCCAGCAGATATTATTATTGCGCTTCCACACGGGGTCATATCTCAACCACGAATCTTTTTGAAATCTCGATCCAGTCAGGATCATATGCATGCGTCAAATATCGTGCATATCTGCACGTCGCGACGGGAGTTTCCTTTGGACGATCGAAATCACACGAGCTAGCTGACGTTCTGATTGGCCGAGCGCCCTGGAGGTGCTGCGCTACTCCGCTGCGTAACTTAGAATTCCTCCGGACAGAACAAAACCAAACAATCCCGCGCTACATCTGTAGTTAATCTGCTGAATCAAGCAGCTCTCCAGCTCTCCACAGCCAGAATTCCCCAGGGAAGAACAGAAAGAAGTTTGCAGTTCAAAACGGTGTACATTTTTTGAACTGCAAACGCTCGTCTACTCGCAGGAACATTCCCTTCGCTAAAGAGCTTCGGTCGAGCAGTAATAGCTAAATGCGAGCGGGCCGGCGGCCGCCTCGCCACGCCCAGCGGCCGCGGGAGGACCTTCCACGACATCTCCAGCGCGGACTTCGCGCTCAAGGCCCACGCGGAGAGACAGGCTGTCAACTTCGTTGTCCAGGGTATGTTGCCAGCGCCGGCCTGGGCGATCTTAGCGGTGATTCGTTAAACGTCGCACATTCTCGTATCAACCGACCGTGCCACTAGGCCGCCCATCCTGTAACCTCACCATACCGCCCTAAGCCTGCACCTATATATTTTTTTATATTAGGACAATAGCGAGTAGTGTCGAGCGAGCGAACGAGCAGAATCAAGCGTGCAGGTCAGATCATGTTCAGTGGTCACTGCAGCCCATGTGCACGCACATCTAATCTCAAATAGAACTGAAATCCTGTCGTCGTAAACAGATGCGTACTACTTCTGAGGAGTAAGATGGTCGCCTTACATTATCATTATCGAAATGCAACAATTGTTTCACGGCGAATTATGGGGGCGGCGGTGGTGGCTCTACGGCAAAGTGCCACCTACTACACACGTGCGAATCAGGAGTTTAGCGTTCGAAAACATATCGGCCGAGTTAACCTTCGTCCAGCAACCCTTCGGGAGGTTTAAATTCACCCAATTTGGTAGCAGCGTGTAGCGAAGTCGAGGTATTCTAGCTTTTGGTATTTTAGTTCCATGGTCTTGTATATGCAGCTAAGACGTTCAAGTTCTTAATTTCGTCCGGGAGTCGGGCAAGATGGGTTCTCCATTACTTTGTACGTTCAAAGTTGTCATACCATGTCAGGATCGGCGGCAGATTTGTGCAAAATGGCCATGGCGGTGACCGTGGACCGGTTGCGACGGGCCGAGCCGCCCGTACGAGGCCACCTGCTCCTACAGATACATGACGAACTGGTGTGGGAGGTGGAACACCAGGATTTGGAGAGAGCAGCAGGTGAAATTCGTATTCAAATTAACACATGGACTACGGCGCTAATATTCGAAACGATCCACTCGTGCGGCGCGTAACGCTACAGGCGTGTTCCAGTACGGCGGCACACACCGTATGCGTGCGAGCCGCACGGGTAGCGCGGACAGTAAAACATGACAGGTGTGTTTGCCGCAGTAATTGTGTTAAGATATTTTTGAAAATAGTACAGTTTTGTAGCTTTCCACTACATAAATATCAGTCACATTTATTGCTATTTTATTGCATAACCATGTCCGTGACAGACAATTATCTAGTTAGTAGGTAGCCAGGGCAGACCGCGCAAAGTGGCAAGTTTAGATTGAGGCAAGAGATAAAGGCGCAAGAGAGTGCTGTGAAGATGGATCGATGGAAGCTCCAGAACTTTATCGCTTTTAGATAAGTTTTTCATACAATTCGGCATCCGGATCGGCATTCTGGGTTCGATTTCGGACTGTCGCGTCTGTGGGATACCTGTAATATTTAGCCAGTACGGACAAACCCTTAATACGAGATTAATTTAGAAATATATTTTTGCAATATATTAATGTTAATTTTTGACAGCTATAATAAAATCAGCCATGGAGGGCGTCGGCCGCGAGTGCGGGATGCCGATGGCGTTGCCCGTGGCCATCTCCAGCGGGCTCAGTTGGGGACAGGTGGAGGTCTACGCTTAGAGCTGCTATAGAACTACTGTTTTTCTTAAAACTGCAAGTAAATCAAACGTTTCTTGCAAATATATTTCAAGACGTTTCTATATGAATCATCCATAAATGAAAATTGGAGTTTAAGATACTTGTAGAAATGTATCCTTTATAGAACAATAAACTTGCATGCAAAATAAGTTAGCTTTGCACAGGCAATAAAATATTAACGTTATTATTTAATGACATTAATGTAAAACAAAAATAAACGACGCATAATTTGATATAAGCATTTAACTTTATTTCAATTGAAACTAATTTCTAAATTTAAATAAATAAATAAAAGTTAAATCACAACAGAGAGTGAAACTTACTACATAATGTGCCGTGTGTTCAGGCGTGGCCCGAGCAGCCGCCACATACCGCCGCCGCCCTCCAGCCGCACTGCCGTTACACACCACGACCACAACACGAGTCATGACCAAAAAAGAGATTTGAGATATCAAAATAGATCTAATAGAGCACTTTCAAATAGTAAAAAATTTTGTTCGTATTGTACTGATTACGAAAACTTCAAAATGTCTAAATCGGTTAGATGTTGGATAACGGCATTTTAGCTAAAGGACGGCAGTATGGAACACTGTCTATTCTATTTTTATTGACTTTATGGCTCTTCGTGGGGCCTCTGCGACGGCATCTGCATTCCGTCTCGCAGCAGTGCTGTACGCTGCTGCGGTCGGTGTGAAGGTTGCCATGAGTCCGAGATCATAGGTACGAGGCATTCCAACCTAGTCCTCGGGGGCAGCGACGCTCAGTGATCGGCCCTAGCTAGGCCTCCTGTCCATTGGCGACATGCCCGTTTGCCATCCCCAGTACACAGTGTTAACTTCAAGCGAACGGTCAAAACTCTGGCAAGACTGTAAGAGGACTGCGTCGGATAGCCACCGGCTACGGTATATGCATTATTACAGGAAACCAGCCTCAATTTGTGAAAGTACCCTCCGACAATAGAAACTAGCGACAACCTTATTATTACAATATCGTGTCATATTTTGTATGTACGTGGGTGAAGTCGTGCGGAAGGTCGGCCGCCGCAGCCACCGCGTATACATAACAGTGTAAGAACACATTAGGAACGATGAGTTACATACGGTTACACTTGTTTTATTGGTGTTGGGCAGTTTTCGTCGATTGAGCATTCGAGTGTGGACACGCCTTTAGCCGTGCGGTTAAATCAAATGTACGATAAATAGTTGCACGTTCTGATCTTATTTTGATACGTTTGTATTTATTATTATTATTATAGATTTATTTTAAATACTCTTGATATAATGTAGTGTTTTAAATTTAATTTATCCATTGGGCCAAACGAGAGACGCGCCCGAAAAGATAATTATAATGAAAGTATTCTAACACAAAAAATAAAAAACTATTGTATTACTAAACCCCAGGCAGCCCAGGCAGCCAGTAAGAACGAAAAATGTAGTACGACTTAAATTTTACTATGTGCGATTATTTTTTACATTTTATTTTGTACCAGATTGATTAAAAGTTTGCCTTTTTGTCCCTTTACCAATGAATATTGCAAGTTAGATGTTATGTAACTTTTTTCTCGGTTTAGAGTTCTAGAAGTATTGCATTAAAATCGATAAAAGGAGCTGCGCGCAGATGTTCGTATCCTTTCGCAATAAATTCAATATAATCAGAGTAAAAATTATTTTTCTCAAAATATGTGAGTATACAAACGCTAATAAATCTTTTATCTGACTAAAAATACACTTTGGTCCTAGCAGTAATAAATAATTAAAACTATTGCTATTATTACTACAAAATAAAAGCATGTAAATAGGAATCGAGAGGAAAGAAATTGTACCCGAGCGGTACCTAAAAGGTATATTTGCATTATATTGCTTCATAATACAGTAGCGCTCAAAATTATTGAGAATGTAACTTAACAATATTTGTATAATATTATATGTTAGGATGATAGTCATGTTGGAGCAGGAGCTACGGGCATTTTAGCAAAATTGGAAAAAAATCTTACTGCTTTAAACTTTATATGGATTTCCATTATAAACTGGTCTCTCTATGGGATGAGATGCGGGATCCCTTACATTTGCCCATACAGCAACAATGAACGATTTTACTATATTATCTTAAATATTGCTTAGGTTTTTGTGAAAATTCTTAACTGATTGGTCAAAAGGCAATGGCTCGACTGACATTTTTATAAGTACTTTATTTATCATAGATAGATGGGGTCCATGGATGGACACTAATTTAATTACTGCCGAGCAAAATAACCTACCATCCCATTTTAATTTTTAGGACTAAAACTTTATTATACATATTATTATGTAATAGTTGGTTACAGTCATTGACTCTGTTACAAAATATGTTCGATTACCAGACGTGTACACAAGAGATCATAACTTCACTCCAATCATGGTGAACAATCTGTGCATTTTTATGTTAACGGTTGCATACTCCATTGAATCGAGTCCATCTTTTTTCATATCCTTCTTGTTTTCAGCCATTATGATGTGGCGCTGAGTATTTTTAGTCTCCTGGGTGTGGACCAGCATTGTGTATCTGGACAACTCTGGAGGAAACCTGAAAGAAAATAAATGAGTAACAAACAACAAACATCTATATCTAATTCTAAATACACTAACAACATAAAAGAAACACGGTTTTACTGTTTGTGTAATTAAAGATATTTTTTTTGTAAATATGAAGTTAGTTTGGTGCATAGCATTGGATGTTGTATCCTTTTTGAATTAAACGGTACACACAACATTAAACATAAACTTGCCTTAGGATGTTCAGATTATGTACAGCAATCCTGGTAGCAAAATCATCATCTTCTCCACCCCATCCTGTGAATCTATTCGAGAAGCCATTCAGTTCCATGTACTGCTCGGACCGTATAGCCAATACTCCTCCGACCAGTGTATCATATGTTAAAACAAATCGGAACTTATCAATGCTGGCACTAATATGACGAGGTTGTTTGAGACATGCATACAGATTACCCTCATCGAGTGGGAGAAGGTCTACATCGTGAAGAATAAGGCAAGGGAATTTTTCAGCAATTGCATGTTTTGCTCCAATGTTATAAAGCATTCCCTTATTCCAGACTTTGTTATCTTGTTGCTCCACTAAATATATTCTGAAAATAAGTTATAAACTCATTATAATAATTTATGATATTCACAAAAAGATTAATAACAGAATAACTCTTGATTACTAATTTAACTACTAGCAATGACTTACTTGTAGTGTATATTTTGTTTCCTCAGAAAATTATGTATATATGGTAGAAACACATCTAACTGACTCTGTCTATTTCTATATGTGACTAGTATTGCAACACTAAATAGTGGATTGCAGGCTTCTGGGACATAACTACCATTCATTACACCTTTCGCTGAGAAGTCATCAAACTTTTTTGGTATTTCCCAACTTATCAAGGATTTAGTATTCTGCAGTATATGATCATATTTGCAGTCTGGAATTGAATTTTTCACAACTAAATTGGGATTCACACTTATGTAAAGGTTTTTATATAAGTGTTCATGTGGTAAATGGCTGTAATTGTACTGTCCATAGCAGGCGAAGAATTGAATAATGGCTATCAGGCACAGGATGGAAATAACGCAGGTGGTTATGCGTATTTGTAGCAGCTTGTTTATCGGCAGCCATTTAGGCATTTGTGTAGAATGTGGTTCACTGGATCCTGCTAACTAGGTTATGACACATGCCATTTATCTGTAAACACAGGAAATAGTAAATTATTCTTTATTTGTCAATATATTTATTATTGCAAGCGTTTTGTTACAAATATATGATATTTTGTATAGTTAATATAAGGTGGTACAACTTGCACCTTATATTACCTCACTGCTTTAAAGTATATCCTAGATTATCAGAGAGCTATCACTATATGATTACACACTGATAATCCAGTGTATATCAATAAACGACATAAAGAAGGATCAGCGATATATTATTTTAACAATAAGAAGACAGATGCATAGGAATAGTAAGATAAAATATTACCACAAATAAAACAAAAAACAAGATTACGATATGCTGCACCTTAGGAACATTAATAATACTAAATTAAAGAACAACATGAATTAATTAACTAATGAAAATATTGATAATGATAAGTTCAATGATAACAACATAAACCATGCTATCGGTATATCGCTACAACCAACCGGCAAGCGCTTGACAGTGACACTGACAGCGCTGTCTGACGTGTCGAGTTAATTAGTACCTTTAGTGTTGTAAACTCCATGAACTATGTTCCCCTTAAGAGTAATTTAGAAACTCCTAAATTCGAAGGCATACCCGAATCCCTTTAAATAATTAATATGCTAGCCTAATATTTTACGGTCTTTTTAATGTTTTCTGTCAATATAAGTTGTAATAATCTTTTCAGTTGCGATCAATATCTAATTACTTATGTTTTTATACAAAAAACCTTTTAACTTTTTAGTAAACCGATTTATTTCTAAACAATATCACATTTACGTCGTAAAAAATATTTTTTAAGACTATACGAATGGGAATTCTTTTATATTATTGGCTATACTTACTTCTCTCTGCTAGTTATTAATGCACACAATGGTTATTGATCATCATTATTTTAGATCATAAAAGGTTTAATACAAATACAAATACAGTACTTTAAAAAAATATATATAATACATATAATAAAAATTATAATACGTAACATTACGCTAAGATAAAGACTGCGTAAGTATAGTGTTTCAGATTTCTAAATAGCGATCCCTTAGCTGTTTAACATTTATTTCCTTTTAAATGATAATGCTGTTTACAAAATCGTTCACAACAAAAAATAAGTAAATTAATCAATAATCATTTATGTAGTACGTAACATACTTTTGAAATTAATTCTTTACTATTGTTCTAATTTATTATATTATTTGTTATTGACACAGAACTATGCTTATCAATAGGGACAATACACATCCTGACACATAAACAATAAAACTAGGACAAATGAGTTCCACGTGAAGTAATATTCCATTGATGTTCGCTCTAATGCAAAATAATCTCTGTGCTGTTTCAAATTCTTCTTTTCTAGAATTCTTATTTATTACGAAATAGTACTATGGTATTTATGCGAAATATTACGATAATAATAAGATGGTATTTATGGTAATTTCTAAAATTTCTGTGAAATGGACACATTTCATTGAGACGTGAGATGAAAATTATGTATTACCATTCCATTAGTACAAAATTATTAAATTACTGTTTAACACTAAAATAACGAAGAAGGAAAGAATCTTCAATACACATTTTTCAGTGGTAATTATTAATGCACACGATGATTATCGGTTACCATTTATTTTTATATGCATTTAATGCTATAACGTAAATATATAAAACCTAGTTCTTGTACAGGATTATTTTTAAATATACGTCGCGATGCAACTATCTATATAATATAGGTATCTAGGATAACGATGTGCGTTGTAAACAATAGATATTGTGGGCTGTGGCATTGACAAATATCGTATATATTGATAGACGATAAGTAGACAGTGGAATTGACATGGTTTATAATATTCCGCGGCATTTATTCTCCCGCACATTCATATTGCCCGCCAATGTGAACGCTGTCAATGTCAGTTAACAAAAGTAAACAAACAATCGGTGATATATATCTTCAACGGGGGTTATCTTTTTATAGTTTTGATTAAATCTGATACAGTGACATATAATATAAAGTTTTAAGCTTAAAATATAAATAGCTACAATCATATTTTTTGTTATTGAATAAAATGTCTGAAAAGAAAATGTGGCTAGAACAAGAAATAACCTGCAAACCGCTGGATACTTATAATGATATTTTAGAATTCCTGCAAGATCCTCCTCCTTGGAGAACACTGTGTATGAAGTTGAAGCCGCATAGTGAAAACTCAATAAGGAATATTGAAATCAACCCACACTTTGGCGAAACGTTACTTGAAATACCACAGACCTTCTGTCATTACGATCTTGATCCGGAAGCGGAAGATGTGCGACCAGTACGACGTGAAGAGAGAAAAAAACTACCAAAAACCTTAGTTTGCCACGATATGGCTAACGGATATCATGATGATAGGTAAATTATTTTCATTTACATTTTATGGAGTATTGTATTATTAGGTAACAATAAAAATTAATAAAAAATACTGCTTAAATTTGCCCTAAAAAAATATTTAAAAAACGGAATAACAATGTACAGTCGTATTCAAATATATTATTATAAAAGTAATGATATATTTTTTAAATATTTTAGTATCATCGACGGAACTACAAATTACGACGCCTATACGTTTTACAATTGGGGCGGTATAGATATTTTTTGTTACTTCAGCCATCATTTAATAACTATACCGCCTTTGGGATGGATTAATATTGGACACGCTCATGGTGTTAAAGTAATCGGTAGGTTATATCAAAGAGTTACTTAATTTAAAAAATCTTCTTGTTATTAAATAATTTTGATTAAATCTGATATAGTGGCATATAATATAAAGTTTTAAGCTTAAAATATAAATAGCTAAAGTATTCATATTTATAAATATACGCAATGTTTACTATATTTACTGCTAATTTACTAAGACATTAATTTTATTATTTATAAAAAACTCTATTTATTAATGTTAATGTAATGTCAACCTACCATAAACAGGAACAGTAATCACAGAATGGAGTGAAGGGGTTGCTTTCTGGGATAAAATACTGAACTCCAAAGAGGAAGCACAAAATTTTGTTAGTGCTCTAGTAGCTATAGCAAAAACTTTGAAATTTGATGGGTGGCTATTGAACATCGAAAACAAGGTGTGTATTATAAATACATATGAAAATAAGGTTTGTATTATATATGTATATGAAAATAAGATTTTTATTATGAGGACTATACAGAAGTAACAAACATAAGCGAGAAGATATATTAAATCAATAGTCACTGTATCCAATGATACGGTGTTTTCCGTAACAACTGTATAAAATAGAGGCATATATAAAAATAAATATAAATCTTTATCATGAAAATCATAATCATATAGATTAATGTTTCATGTTCATTTTAGATCGCTAGGCCTGATGCGTTGCTGGAATTCGTAAGTAATTTGCACTCGAGTCTACATCAGGAGCTCGATGACCCTGTCCTGGTCTGGTACGACAGTGTGACCATCGAAGGCCACCTGACATGGCAGAATGAGCTCAACGAGAAAAATAAGTTAGTATGTTGATTTTCTTACTTTATTGATCGTATTCCTTCATTTTGAGCCTCATCGTACATAATCCTTAATTTTAGATTCAAGTCTGTACTGTTTTCTTTGTAGTTAATATAATAATTAGTCGAGGAGGCTATATAATAAGTAATTTATCTTTTATACATTATATGTACGGTCTACAGAGTGACATACATTTCGATATAAATTGAAGAGTATTCCATTATGTTGCTCAAGTTGACAATCATCTATATTTCAAGCTTTTAGAAATTTACAGGGCATTTTTTGACGTAGTCGACGGCTTCTTCACGAATTACTCATGGAATGAAAAAAATGTGAAATCTAGCGCGAAGATGGCTGGTGACCGCTTGACTGACGTGTTTATTGGCATTGATGTATGGGGGAGAAACTTTTATGGTGGTGGTCAGTTTAATACACAAGAGGTAAACAGGTTATTTTCTGATAGAACCACTGCTCAGTATCTCTTAAAGTATTACAGTATATAGCAAATATATATATATATATATTTCAGGCTATACAAATGGCTCATGATTATGGTTGTTCGTTAGCGATATTTGCTCCAGCTTGGTCTCATGAAGCCATGTGCGACGACAAGACCGACATAAATTGCGTGACAGATTCTGACGAATTGGACAAATATGAAAATTTCTTGTTAAGAGATCGAGCGCTTTGGGGTAGTATTTGGCCTTATCTTAATACAAGTTTGCCTTGTACTTTGCCTTTTCAAACTTCATTCTGCAGAGGTCAAGGAAAAAAGAGGCGTTTGTATGGAGAGGTAACCATTTTCATATTCAATCGAATGAAATTTATTATGTATATAATAAGTTGTTTATATTATAGAAGCGACCTATATTGCAGTCTATAGTGCAGTCCATCTGACGGTGAATGGTCACTGCCGCCTATGGACATCTGTAATCAACAGAATTAGTCCTACCTAAAGTCGGCTAGCGATGCGTTTCTATTCTTGTTGGAACGCCCCAAGTAAGTATTTCTAAGTATTTCTGCTTTACCACATCTTTCGAATTAAAACACAGCAGCGTTTAAAACTGCTGTTATAAGGTAGATATTGGTGTTGGTGTCTTCAAAATTGAACCTTTAATGTTATAAATAGAAAAATATATAAAAATATGCTTTGAATTTTATAGGTTATATGCCCAAGACCCTGGTACAATCTACGGCATATGCAATATCAACCAAATTCTTCTCATGGACCTCATGGTTATTTTTTGTCCACAATCGATAACATAAAGAATTTGTCCCTCCACGGTTTGTTAAAGGACAAGGCTGCTACTGTAAGATATCGGAGATCTTTGGATGCGAGCAGGTTGGAAATATTAACGGCCCAGAATAAGGAACAGTTAATGAGCTCAAACATAACGGGCACGCCAGGTGCTAGCAAATATGAAGAGAACACAGTTGAAAATAGTGAAATCGATGGTGAACAAGGAACGCACAATAGCAAAACTAAAATTAAAAGCTATTTTCGCCACTTGTTTAGAATGAAGGCTTCAAAAAATGAGGAACACGCAGAAACAATAGAAACAGTGACAGAATCGAGTGAGCGTATTGCAGATGCGAGTAACTCGCAACTTACTGGGCGGTCAATGGTTCAAATATCGGTGAACTTGCGCTTAGGACACGTGGCGAAGACACGTTATGCTCTTGCATATGTGCCTAATGAATTGGAATGCTTAGAACCATTTTATGAGGACAGCTTCACGGGGGGATCCTGTCTTAAAGTCAATCCTTCGGATCACGTGTCCACGGAACACCGATTGGCAAGACTTTTTCACTGCGACTTTTACTGTCACAAATCTTTAATTGCTTGCGTTGTCACGAAAAACATGGTGGGCCATGAAGACCAATTTCTGAACATTAAGCTCTTTATGACGGATTCTGATAGTAAAGATATAAAGGTAGTGCTGGTAGGGCACAACATACCGCATGTAACCCACACAGCTCAAGGATCGGCAGACGTTCTTAACCTGTATCCCTGTGGCTTGGCTTCAGACCCAGATTTTAGAGATTTGCAAAGATATATGCTCTTGAATGAATCCGGATTTTATACGCCAATAGAAAACTCCTTCGGTTGGAAAGTAAGGTAAAAATACGATAAAATAATTAGGTATATAATAGATTTCTCATTTTTGTACTCAACAAAAACCCGTTAGAATCGGCTTAGCCCCTTCCATGACCATATGGACCATAAATCCATAACGCGTTATTTTATTATGGCAAAATTGAATTGACTGACATTCTGTAAATAGTTGAATTGATATTGATAGTACTTTCATAATCTCAATCATAAAGATCTCTTTTAGTCGTAGTTACATAGCATAATTATGACGGGCACAGGAAAAAGTATTAAATGAGAGGGTATCTCTCATGCATTGTAAATTATGGAAGATTTCCATTGCTGCACATAATGCATTACATTATAAGCACAACTTCTAAATTTGACCAGTGGACGGAATCCGTGAGGATACTCTCTAATTTGTCTCTAAAATGTTTCAGGTACTACGAAATAAAGATGGCAGGGGCGCGGGTGACTTCAGTCAACTGTCGTACTGGTCTGAGGGATGGTCCAATATTACTGGGTTATTTTGGTCTTTGTAGCAGAAATGAAGACGGTTTAATTTAAATATTTCATTGTAACATGTACAATGCTGGATTAAGTTGCCTCTATTTAAACGGATACGTTTATTTATGAAACAATAATTTATTACAGATAAATAAATTCCAGGGCAAGTAAAGTGAAAAAATTCCTTTAATTTGTTTTGTGATTATTATGTGATCAACTGTACCTTCTACGTACTATACCAAGACAGAGTCGGAGCCTGAAGAATGAAGCAGAGAACATTTACAACGGCGCTTTGATACAACGACACGTCTATATGTTTTGTTTATTATATAGTATTATGTCTCCGCCACAATGATAGTTTGTAAAAAAATACTATAGGAAAAATGCTTTATATCTTTATTTTGCTATAATATGTACTATACATGAAAATATTTTTAAATTAATAAACAGTTATAAGTAAAAAAACGGAATGTTTAACTTAAAACTTAAAAAATGACAAACGATACACGGCCTAAGACATTTTTTATGAACTTTTATAATTTGTTTTTTTTTTATTTTTTCGCCTTAGAATATAATTTACCTACAAAACTGAATCTCTCACATTTTATTAATTACAATACCTTAAAAAATTATATCATGGTTACTTTTTATTAAAAATATGTAAGAAAAATTTCGAAAATCTAAGCACGTTGTACATGAAAGCGAATCCACGATTTCGCGTAGTTTATAGTTATCATCATCATCATCATCATCATCAGCCTTAGTAAGGCCAATGCTGAGTATAGGCCTCCCCCACTTGTCGCAAGTCAGAACAGTCTTGTGCCCTCTACTACCATCGGTTGTATGCCATCCTCATCAGAGTTCAACAATTCATATAGAAGCTTAGTAGATATAGTTTGTAGTCTCTACAATGCAACACTTTTTATGTGAAGTTTATTGCAACGCTAGGACCAGTCACCTTAGTTTCACCTTTAAGCCGATTGTGCTAAGAAGTCTCAGATTAATAAATTATTATAAGTAATTTCGAGAAATAATACGTTTCATACACAGGCCAACGGCATACACTTTACAGACAACGCGCAATTGGCGCGATCTTGTGAAGCAATAAAACAATATTGCAAATTAACAATAAGTCACGACTTACCTATTGATTGGCGTGGGTTTTGTCTCAGAAACTAGTGCTTGACGCCAGGTTCATAAATTTTTAATCCTTTGAAAAGATAGTGTAATAGAGTATAGGAAATTTTATCATGATAATTTTCTTTTACCTTTCGTCATATTACAAGTAAGTGAAATTTGGTTGTTGGTACACTTATAAGCGAGGTGTCCATCTCGGTCCTCAGGGATAGTACGTAGGAACTGCGTACAATCTCAGTGTTCTGAGTGAGGAGTTCATGTGCTGCAGTGACCGCTTAATATCAGGCTATGTATGATCGTTTGCCGCTTTTTCATCATGAAAAATACGGCAAGGAGCAGCCACGGTACAAACTTCAAATATGGTATCGAACTAAGTATAGTATTGATTTGGTGATAAAATTCTAGGAGTTATTAATATTGGCGTATCACTATCACTTTATCATCATCATTTGCAGATGATTTTTGTTTGTAATTACTGCTATACAATTTGGAAAAGCCACGGTCGCTTTTTTGTTTACTCTCGTCTGGGTCTTCCAACGCCGTCGCAAGTGTTGTCGAGATTAGTGTATATACAATGTAGGAAGTTCAGGTGCTTCACCCGTTCGGTCGTGGATTTCCTCGCGCCCGATACGGGCGTTACTGGCCTTAAGCCTCGTTATCGGTCACGTATTCCTCCCGTCTCGTCCATGTTCTACTCTCTTATGTAAAGTAGTGCGGCATCTGATAACGTTATGCTTCAGTAATTCTACTAGTCCAATAGCTTGGAGGGGCCTGAATATAATATTTCGGCATTTTTTTTTCATAGGTTCAAATAAAAGATAACACATTTTCATAATTCCTCATAATAACACAAACGACATGTTATTTCACATTTTCTAGTAATTATTTCGAGAATCGATTTTTTAAGAATTTTAACGAAAAAAGAACTTTACAGGAACACCATACGATTGTCATGAAAAAGTTTAAGTATTGAAAAGTTCAATACTTTGAAGTATTCTGACATGTGCTCTGAAAGTGTTTTTGCATACCAACGGACAAACATACTAGTTTTGTTTTCAATATTACAATTGATACAGATGCTATCGATGGATAGCATTCGCTAAGATAAGGTTGGAGAGCTAATATTTTTCTATATAATGTAAGGCAGTGTACTCGTTTTGCCGTCGCGATATAGTTAACGCTAGTGACCATTATTTGTTATCTGGTGTTTTTACAAGTGGGTTACCAGTAAGTTACATATTTTTATTAAGTGCTGCGTGTGGTAGGTCGGCAAAGAAAGATTCCCTTACGTTGGTTAAATATTGAAATAAATTACTTTTCTTAATAAAAATAATAATTGTTATATTAACTCGTTATATTTTAAATAAAACATTTCAAAACATGATTCATTTCATATTTATAGTTTAACCGTAAAATATTAAAACCATACTTGTTTTAAAGTAGTACCTTAGCGAGAATCATTCAAATGTTTACAAGATATTTTTTCATAAATAAGGTTATCATATGAGTAACCATTTATTTTGCACCACGGATGTAGAAATACTTAGTTATAATTATATTTACTATTTATTGGAAACCCTACATCTATTTATTAAAACTAAAACTAATTGACAGACAACATACAGCTTAATCGGTCTAGACGCATCCATAAATAACATAACAGTTCTTCATAGGTGAACATTGCGAAAGTGTGTTGTGAAAATTCTTCCTCTAAAGAGGTTAACTATCCGTGTGCTGGACGATAAATCCCACAGTTCGACATGCATGTCTAAACTGTGGAACATAGTAGGTATATATAAGACTGAGATCCCATTGAAATAAATAATAAATAAATAGGTGGTTGAACTATCGTCCGTCTGGGGAAGTACCACCGCCGCCCTCATAATCCGCCGTGAAGCAGTTGTTGTGTTTCGGTTGGAGAGGTGCGGTT
>DWKL01001058.1:0-15733 GCA_018249415.1 Phareas burnsi | reverse complement strand
AGAATTTAACTTAAAAATCATTTAAATATAAGTTGAACGTTATATTTTAAATTTAAATTTAACTTTAAATTATATTTAAAAAAAGTACACGTCAGCTATTGTAACTGTCATTATAATTGTAAATATCCATCCATAATCACTTAAAATGTAACAAAATTACCAATATATTTCGCAATACATCAGCAAATCAAAGAGTCACGTTGTGTGCATTAATCGATATAGTGCTATAAGGTTTATCCTATTTTGCAGGCAAAAAAATACATGAAGAACGCTGAATAAAAATGTTTGACGATCTAGTTCTCTGCCCCTCAAAATGCTACCATCCATCACTTGATACAACCCTACATCTAGATGAAGCATAAATCCAAAAGCGAACGATTAAAAACGTCGAAATCCGCAATCCGCGATAGCGTTCATTGTGCCAAGTATTCCAGCGCGCTTTGTCCCGTTAATGTGATTGCGTTTCGCGCCATCTACCGGTGAGTAGATGATTTTTTATAGCATAGAGATAGCATAGTCCGCTGTGAAGCCATACTCGTTTCGGATGGAAATGCGGTTGCCGGGTACGCGTAAAGCGAGGTGACCGTTTTAGTCCTCGGATGGAATGACGGTCCTCAGATAGGACTTTAGTCATATTGAGGATTGATCAGTCTATTTGAGGTGAGATGTAGATGTCGCAGTGAGCATTTAATATTAGGTTGTCTGCACGTTCGATTGTTACTCAAATAATTTTAAGTACACGGCATGCGTCTCCTTTTTGCTATAAAAAATTATAAACAATTCTTAACGCTTGCTATATTAAAATGTATTGAATATTTTTATTGAAAACCGCACCTAGAAACAAACTCCACTGAAACGTCATATTTTGCGATACTGGCGCTCATTGTGCGGAGCGTTCGAGTACTGGCTGCTTTTGTTACACTAATGTGATTGCGTTCTGCACCATCTCGCGGTGGGTAGTGGAGATATAAGTGTATAGTCGTTGTACTGGTATTGATCGTAGAAAATAACTACGTTGTAATAACTTTGCCGTAATCTACATAAAGATTATCAAATTTGTTTTTTTATATTTGAAGAATAGCAAAGCGTACCCGTTCTTAAGTTCTCCTAAACTTTAAGATGGTTGCTTCGCTGTAAGTGTAGCCAGCAACCACACCTCTCCCGACCGAAACACAAGTGTTGCTTCACAGCGGATTATAAGGGCAGTTCTTTTGTATGTAAGTCAAGTGCGAATTGAAACGACCTTTCGAGCTATTGTATAAAGGTCTGTAAATTTATTTCAAGATCCTAAGTCGTAAATAATGAGCCAAAAAGTCTTATAGAAGTTAAGAAAAATTACATTTTAAAGGTGCTTACAGTAATTTGGGTGGATGTCATCTAGATACCAGTTTTAAAAGGGATTAAAACATAGATGGCGTTACTTTGTACAAGAAATTCCCCTAGCCGAAGTTTCTTAGACATCAATATTTCATTGTAACTCTCGTTCTCAAGTCCTCTAACGCCATCTAATATCGAGGCTCTACAAACAACATTAACCACACCACCGCTAGATGGCACTGTTCCCAAATAACGCAACGTCAATATAACCCCATGCATAGTTTATTAAAACAGGGCATCATAACACTCCCTCAGGTTATCTACGTATCTCTATACGTATCACCAAATTGCTATCCGTAAGCCACGGAATAGCGTGTAAAATATTCAGAGGCACGGTAACTGCTTTTGTTTGAGCGGTAATGAATGACGGCGCCCGGTTACTTTTTGATGTAGTCCCAGGTGAAAGTATCGATTCTAACGCGAATTGAGGTGCCATGATTTTCGCGTTCTATGCTTATATGCGAGTTCGAGCGTATAGCCTGTAGCCTGGTTTTTATGTTAGAAGAGTAGCAAACGTGGCCACCTGATGTTGTGTCGCATAGACCATGGAAACCCATCTTGGAGTTGGAGCAGTGATAGCCTGTTTTTTATGTTAGAAGAGTTGCAAATGAGGCCACTTGATGTTAACATCACGGTAGCCCATGGAAAAACACGTTTAACCTAGGAAGTCATATATATCTGAGGTCGTATGTAGATGCGTCACTATTCCTGAGGTAAAAGATGGCCGCCTCGCTTGTCATCACATCTCCAACCGAGTATTGCTTCACGGCGGAAAATGAAAACGGCGCTAGTACCTGCCCCGATCGAACTACCCATACCATCTGTGGTGGTAAGAATCCAGTCTATTATTTTGGTAAAAATCCTACGCGTATCTCTGATATTATGAACTTATGTACGTAATAAAAATAGATACCTAATTATCGCTCGCTTTAACGGTGAAGGAAAACATCGCGAGCTAACCTATATGCCCGAATTCTACCCATATTTAACCGTAAAGAAAGTCGTATCTTACATAGTACGTAGTTGCGTCACTACATCTGAGGACTGAGATGTTGCCTCATTGTAAGTGTACTTGACAAACATCTCTCCAACCGAAACAAATATTGCTTCATGGCGGATTATGAAGGCGGTAGTGGTACCTCCCCGCTCAAACTATAGTTCTACCACCTATAGACACACATTGACCTATCTATAATGTAAGCAGGATTCTTTACTTGCCTGTAAAATGTTAATATAATTTCTTTACTTGCCTGTAAAATATTAATATAATTACTTTACTTGCCTGGTAAATATTAATATAATTTCTTTACTTGTATGTAAAATGTTAATATCATTTTTTTACTTGCCTGTAAAATATTAATATAATTTCTTTACTTGCCTGTAAAATATTAATATAATTACTTTACTTGCCTGTAAAATATTAATAATAGTCACTTGCATGAGAAGAAACAATTCCGAAGTATAAAATGGTACTCGTCTGGACTTAACGATCATACAGGGGGTACCCTCATCTGATATATTCAAAAGAATACTGATAGTTTTAACTGTTTTACTAATGATTCTTAGAAATAAACTTGGCAAGTTTCTATTTGAATATATTGAATGAGGTTAACTTTTTCTGCCTGTCGATATTTTAAGAACTGTATGCCTTCAAAATTTAATAATTTATTGTTGTAATTCGTTATTATCTTTAGTAGACATAAAAAAAATTGTATTAGTATTCGATTTACAAACACAGCCTTCAATATGACAGTATACAGTATAACTATTCATTTGTATAAGTGAAGCATAGCAAGCGAGCGGATCCACGGGAAAAACTTGCTGCATCCCGATCTAGAACTTTCTAGTACATCTATGTACACCCTGCAATATTGATCGCCTCTGCGCGGCGGGAGATTACATGCGCATAGCGACTTCGGTAATTTATTTATGATAATGAGGTTGCAAACGCGTACGTCTGGCGCTAAGTGGCCACTACAACCCCATACGTTGTCGCGATTAACTGAACAAAGACAATTTCTGTTGATTTGTAGTGATTGAAGAACCGCGTGGTGCAGCGGTTACCATGTTAGTCTGACGCAAATTTCCGGGTTCGATTTCCGGCCAAGCAGAGATCTTAATAATACATAATTTAGGTTTCTATTTGGTGACACTCCCGTCCTTAAGCTAAAATGCCGTTATCCAACATGTAAACGATTTCGATATTTTGAGGTTTTCGTAATCAGTAAAATACGAAGTACAAGTTACACTTTATGAAAGTGCTCTGTTTTTGATATTCCAAACTCTCGCATATGACGTCAATTATGAGGTATATTATGAGGTAGAACTAATTTTTAAAAATTACCCTTTGCCTTGGCCATAACTTGCTAAATAGTTTTGGTTATTTAAAGGCATTATAACTTAAGGATGACAATAAATGTCAATGTACAATAGTAGGCCCTTTCAAATGGATTGCAACCTTGTTTGCTGCTTCTATGATATAAAAAACATGGCCTTAGAAAACGCCAATTCAATTGAAATCATAGACGGACATGTAAATTTTATATATACATTTATATCATCAATCCATTAATGTCTCACTGCTGGACATAGGTCTCCTCTTAATATTAGAAAGATTAAGACATAGTCCACCAGGCTGACCAAGATTGAATTGGTTCGCACACACATTCGAGAACTTTACAAAAAACTCTCAGATGTGTAGGTTTTCGCACTGTTTCCCTCCAACATTAAAGCAGGTGATAATTAATTTCTGATACGTACATAACTTTGAAAAATTAGAGCGTGCGGAACACGAACCCCGGACAGCGTGAGTGGCCGGAATCTTAACCAACTAGGCTATCACTGCTGCATTACACACACTGCATGCAATGCAGCAACAGTAAATATGTGTATATATAAATCTACGTAAGATCTCATTCTTCAAGAAACAAATCGATCTAAAACCAATTCCCAACCCTCAACAACAAACAAAAACCGGGGTTATTGAAAAAATCAATGTAAACTACCCCAAGCAATCCATCACACACGATCACACACCCCAAGGCCCAATCAGAACAACCGCTGACCTAAACAATAAAAGCCTCGACTAATATCAATGTTAGCCGTAAACAATCAAGTCTGCCTCCCGTTGGGAGGGTAGTTGGATCTATGTCCACTACACTGGCACTATTGTGAAACTACCCTCCATTACAATTAACATACACAATCGCCAGGTTTTTAGTTTCATATTTAGTTTTTTTTTTTTTACATTCGAATCGAAGCAAAGATAATTGCTGCTGTTATTTTGATATCGCCCAATTCGGATTTGAAACTGTTTTTGTTTTATTGAAAAGTAATTATTCAAAATAGCCGCCAACATATTCCTTCCGTAAAACAGTGCAATGCTGTGGCTTGTGTGAAGACAAGCTACAGCGATTTTGGTCTGTTTTAAACGTCGACACACGGCTGTGCGATATCAAGTCAGGTGTATAATCAAAGGTTTGGTCCTAGGTGTCAAGCTACAGCAATTTTGGCCCGTTTTAAACATCAACATACAACTGTACGATATCCAGCAAGTATATATTGAAAGCTTTGGTCCCATGTGTCAAGCCACAGTGATTTTAGCCCGTTTTAAACATCAACATTTTGATAATAATATACTGTGCGGGGTACCAAGTCGTGTATAATGAAAGCTTTGGTACTACGTGTAAATTTTCCAATTGCATTCAATTGTCCTAATTATTATCAAAATGTCGGTTTAAATTGAGGGTAGAAATTTTCTAATAATACCCTCCAATACGCCGGTAATACCGATGTTAGCCATAAACAACTGTCCACGACACGCGGCTTCGAAATTGATGTTCTAGCTGTGCCATTGTTAAACTACCCTTTATTTGCATGTATGCACTATAATTTAAGTGCGGATGGGAGTTATCAGGGTTGCCGGATTAGTTGGGGAAATTAACGGATGACCACTGTCGCTAAATAAACAGTAGTCACCAGAAATTTCCTCATTACGTAAACATTACTACTTTTCTTTCACACACTGTACTATTAGTGTTAGTATCATCATCGTCGTTGTCATCATCATCGACCCACTACTGTCCCACTGCTGTGCACTTCTTCTCAGAATGAGAAGGCTTAGACCATAGTCCGCCACGCTGGTTAAGTGAGGATTGATAGACTTTATACTTTCGAGAACATTTCAGAGAATTCTTGGATGTGTAGATTTTCTTCCCGATGTTTTTCTTTACAGTTGAAGCAAATGATGATTAATTTGTCTTATATTAGTGGTTAAAACTCTACGGTTTCGTCTGTAACTCCTTATATCACAATTGTAGAGATGCTGTGTTTAGAGGGATGAGGTAAATTACTAACTCTAACTTAATCGTCACAGGCAACCACAACGCTTCGTACAGTCTACGTTCCAACCTTTTCTTTTTAAGAGGCCTTCACTTGTCTTGACTTTTGCTTTTGCTTTTTATGTGAGAAGAGTAGTAAACGACCTTGCAGGCAACCAGATGTTAAGTGGTCACTGCAGGCCATGGAGAGCCACATCTAACCTCAAACAGGACTAAAGTCTTGAAATTTCTCGATGTGTTACTACTCCTGAGGACTAAGGTGGTCGCTTTGCTGTAAGCGTACCTGACAACTACACCTCTTCAACCGAAACAAGAAGTGCTTCACGGTGAATTACGAGACCGGTGGTGGTACCTCCCCGGTGGAACCGTTCTACCGTCAATTAAGTATATTAGCAGAACAATAATAGTGACAGACAATTTGACGTGCCCATTTAATTCCAAGCTATTCCAGTCTATGAATGGACGTTGCATGCAAATAATGTGCTTAGCAATAAATTTAGTATGCACAACGCAGATGTAGGAGAGGACTGGCGCATATGCGAATAAATAAGTACTAGAGCAGTAATGATTACCACTATTAACCAGTGATAGCCTAGTGGTTAAGATATCGGATACCGGTATCACGCTGAGTGTCCGGGTTCGAATCCCGCAAGCACCTCTAATTTTTCGATGTTATGGGCGTATTAAATTAAATATCAGTCGCTGTAACGGTGAAGAAAAACATCATAAGGGAACCTACATATCTGAGATTTCTATAAAAGTTCTCGAAGGTGCGTGACGTCTACTAATCCGCACTTAGTTACTGTGGTAGACTGACTTAAACTTTCTCATTTAGATAGGAGTCCCGTGCTGAGCGGTGGTACATTAATGGCTTGATGATGATGACGTGCCAGATAATACTAGAGTTGATAAAGGGTATGAAAATAGATGTAATATTAACTGCACAACATCGTCAGTCAATTACTTGATGAGATGAGATTTGTGATCTTGTCGGCATAGCGATACTGATTGTACCTCGTCGGTATAGCGATTGATTTGTTCAATCGTGTCGTGATTTCCGAATGATATTTTCTTTTATCGTTAAAGTAGGTGATCATTCATTTCTGATACTAAATGAGTGAGGTGTTTCCGGGAACCCCGTAAATGTGTTAAAAGTAAAAATGCAAATTTGAATCTACCCGCTTCTAATACATCAAAACAATAATATCGCGCTCATAAGGGAGACGCGTAATCAGTTTCGATTTTATGGCCCATAATGATTTTGTAAACTGTATTCGGGGTGTTTGCGGCAAATTTTAAGGGTTGTCAGATATTTTATGGTTGGTCGTTAAAATTGGCCAAATGATGCCTTGAGTGCAAAGTGACAAAGGATGCCTAATGTTCCGTGTCATTTGCTGCGGATAACTGCTTATGTAATAGCAGAGATGCAGTTGTGTTAAGCGGTTATTGCCGCCCATTGAGCAGCATGGTGGTGTGTGCACATGACCTTCTCCATGGGGAGAGTATCAGGCCTAGCAGTGGGACATAAAAATTGCGGCCATCGATAGTTAACAATTTGTAACGTAAATAATACAAAGTTAAAGCTTACCAAATTATAATCCACTATAGTTGAGTATGGGGGTATTAGTTTAAAAGCCGACGAAGGTGAACTCCTGTAGATAACCCAGCCCTTGTCAATCGTTCGTGCTTCGCATTAAATGATTGTGGAAACAAATTAGTGTTAAGTTACTTTTAGCTGATACCTTACTCAAACATACTATGTATATATACTAATTCAGAAATTTGGAAAATAATTATCACTTGCTTTAACGGTGGAGGATAATATTGTGAAGAAACCTACACATCTGCGAATTTTTTGTACAATTCTCGTAAATGTGTGAAGTGTACCAATCCGCAATTTGCCAGCGTGGCGGCCTAAACCTTCTCATTCTGAGAGGACGTCCTTGCCCAGCAGTGAGACAGTAATGGGTTGGTTAATGATGATGATAAAAATTCAATAGATGATAGAACTAGTTCATCTGGGGAAATCACCGCCGCCCTCATAATCCGCTGTGAAGCAATTCTTGGCGTGGTGTAGCGTGGCGACCTACCAAGATTGAATTCTGAGGACTACCTCAGCAGTACTGACGCATCTACGTGTGAATTAAATAGAGCTTCAGTTCTGTTTGAGTTCGGACGTGGATGTCCATGAGCTGCAGTGACCACGTAACATCAGGTTGCACGCACACCCGTTCGCTACTCGGTTAACATAAAAAAAAAATCATTACAATAACAATCGTTGATTTTTTAAGTACGTGGCACCCAACGTGGGATTACTGAGGCCCATCTTGAGCGCCAAGAGCCCGAGCATATGGTTAATAGTTACTGAATAACTGCGAACCGATAACTGAACCCTTGTCAATGATTCGTGCTCGGCATTAAACATCGCTGACGCGTCTCATTAGTCAATATGGCGGCCGTTTGTTCTCAAACATTTGACAGTGCTGCGAATGATGAAAACAAATTAGTGTTTAAAGTTCGCCTTTGAATATTTTTAGTGAACTACTCTTCTCTAGGAATATTTAAAAGTAGACAGTCCTGATTTTTGGAAGTCATGATTATGCGTATTAAATTATTATTATTATGATATTCTTCATCGTCATCAACCCATTATTATTCCACTGCTGGACACGGGTCTCCCCTCAGAATGAGAAGGGTTAAGCCATAGGTCTCCACGCTAGCCAAATGCGGATTGGTAGACTTCACGCACCTTCGAGAACTTTACAAAGAACTCTCAGACGTATAGGTTTCTTCACGATGTTTTCCTTCACAGTTAAAGCAAGTGATAATAATTAATTTCTTATACACACATATTTTTTTTAAAATCAGCTGAGTGGGTGTTTAAGCCTTGGACCCCCAGTATAAGTTCGGAATCTTAACCACTAGGCTATCACTACTTAATTAAATAATTATTAAATTATAATGTTTTTTATTGTAAACTTATTTATGTTAGGAGAGTAGCAGACGAACCTGGCGGTCACCTGATGTATAGTGGTCACTGCAGCCTGATCACCCCCATCGAACCTAAAAAAGGACTGAAGTCATAATATCTATGGTCTCAAATAGATGCGTCACTACTTTTAAGAATTGTGACAGTAGCCTCGTTTGTAAGTGAGATCCCACTCCCCTTAGGGATCTCAAGATCGTAGCGTGGGAAGTCTCTGTGTAGTTGTTATTTGTATGTATACTCGACACCCACACCTCTCCGATAAATAGAAGAATTGCTTTACGGCGGATTATGAGGGCGGCGGTGGTACCTTCCCAGCAGAACTTCTAATTATCGTTTGGATCAAGTTCTTTATAATGTTGTCAAAGTATTTTTAGGGTAACAAACGAGCATGCTAATTTATTTCTAATACGCTCATAACTTCGAAAAATGAAAGGTGCTAAAGAATCTAACTCCGGACTCCTAGCTTGTAAAGCTGGAATCTTATCGCTTGGCTGCCATCCATAAACTATAATGTAGTTCTGTACCCAAACCACTTTTCAAGTTATAGCTAAATAAGAGGGTACTTTTTATAATACTTAATAGCTAAAGGTCATATGCAAGAGTTTGAGGAATCAAACATTGATCTAATAGAGCACTCAAATTTTGATATTTTCAATTCGTATTTTTCTGCATACGAAAACCTCAAAATGTCGAAATCGCCTAGATGTTGGATAATTGATGGCCTGCGTGTCGAAGCGGTTACCATACTATACCATACCGGTCTGAGACGCAAAGTGTTCCGGGTTCAATTCCCGGCCAAGCAGATATAGATATCTGATAATTATAATTTAATAATGATGAATTTACATTTATGTTCTGGGACCACCCAGTGTGTTTGACAGATGATTACCTACTATCGTGTTGTGAGTGTAGAAAGCATTTATTTATTTTTATTTTAATGGAATTTTAACTGAAGGACGGCAATAGGGTAACACTGTTGCTACAGTATATATACTGTAACCCTATGGTATATAAACTGGCTCCAATCCCTTTATGTCCCACTGCTGGGCACGGATCTCTCCCCACAACTGGGGAATGCCTAAGGCATACTCCACCACGTTGCTCCAATGTGGACTGGTGGAGATACGGGCTAGTGGCTAACCCGTGTCGTATGCCTTCAAACCACCCAGAAGGCCCCCGACAAGGTTTAACGACCGCTATTCAGTTATAACAACCGGGACCAACTGCTTTACGTGCCCTCCGAAGCACGGAAGCGCGCATGAAATTTAGCCACTAGTGGTCACCCATCCAACTTTCGACCGCGCCCGACGTTGCTTAACTTCGTTGATCGGGTACGATCTACGCAAGCCGCAGGCGCTTCAGTATATAAACTGATTATAGTGAAATTTTTAACACATACTGATTATTCGCCGACTATGAAAACAGACAAATCCGTGGTGAAATACGACCCACAAAACCGAAATCCACATGCAGAGAAACAAAATTCTGCCGCACACGTAGCAAACAACTTCACTGACCGCTCGGCGGCGAGTCAAATGGACCCGCTCAGATTTACGAGCGAACGACGCCCGTCTAATCGACCGGCAACCGGCCGGTTTAAATTGAATTTTCTCCACACATATAATGTTCTGCCCGATTGTGTGTCGAAACGAAACGAATGATTCTTGTTCAAATGAAAAATGCGGGAATAATTTGTTGGTTTTATTATTGCTAGGGGTCGCCCAGTGGTCGATATTGAATCGTAATTCATAATTTTTTTTAAGTTTGAACCTTATAAGATATATTATTTACTAAAATAAATTCAATCCATCATGGCACTATTACACAAATTAAAAAAAACTTTTTTTGTCGTAACAGACTTAACAAATGTCTAGCCGGAAATACATTCAGGCAACCTGACGTTTTAAAATTATTTGGCGGCAATTTCTACTTTGCGAGAGTGTTCGACCACAGATTATTATGTTTGGCGTTGAGATTTTTTTAAGGTAAACAATAAATTTCAAGGTTTCATTTTCTTCAATTTATTGCATTTGTAACACATTATATTTTTTTTATGTTTGAATAGTAGCAAACGAGCTGCTGCTGTAAAAAGTACCAACGATGTTGGCCACCTGATGTTAAGTGGGCAATACAGTCAATGGACATCCACAACCTCAAATACAACTGAAACCTTACCTGAGATCGTACGTAGATCCTTCATTACTCCTGACAACCGCACCTCTCCAACACAAGAATTGCTTCAGGGTGGATTGTGAGGGCGACGAAGGCTAGGCGCCCAGTCGAACAATAGTTCTACTATTGAATCTTATTTTAATGATACATCATAAATAATAAAAATAATACAGACTCATTATCAAGCTCAAAGCCAATTGCCATCGCTAAAAGTAGATAGAAATCTTCCAATACGTCTTATATCACTATATCAAATAAATGTACATAACACCATTGGATAAAGGGGCAAGAAATTAAAAAAAAATTGATTTAGAACTCTCAGCTCCAATAACACGCCATAACGACCTCGGAGGGTCATTTCTATCTTATTAATGACCTCTTATGACCTTTTTCTGTCACACTTAAGCACCTTATATTATTAATGGGGGGAGTAATGAGTGGGGGGTCGAGGTCGTAAATATTTTCCTTGGGCCGTATACTTTGTATCGAAATTTTTGAAGTTATACCTCTTTTGGCACGTTATGGAAATCAAATGGAAGTGAATTTTTCCGAATGAAACAAAAGTTGCGCGCACAGGTGCAAGATGAAGTTAGTCTCCAAGGAGAATTATTTTTATTATGATTTATTTCCTTTTCAGTCTGAACTTATCCCCAAGTAGTAAGTGATGTAAATAGAAGAGAGACATTAGATCACTTGATGTTGAATAGTCACTGCGGCCTATGGACACTGATATCTAACCTCAAACAGGACCGACGCCCTATCTGCGGTCGTACGTACGCGTCACTACTCCTGAGGACTAGGACAGTCGCCTCGATGCACAATCACACCCCTCCAACCGAAACACAAACAACATTTTATTACTATAACATTTTATATCCTTTACGCAAATGCAAAGGAAGTAAAGCAAATGGATTTTAGCACTTAAACATATTATTCCCCCTGAATGCTGAACTGCAAACTTCCGTCCTGGCCCCCGCTTAACTAACTAAACACTCTCCACTTTGTCCTTCGCGAATATTAAACTAAGTAATCCTAACCGTAATTTTAATGCGGCGACTTTATTCGGTTAGGAGGTAGGATACATCATCATCAACCCATTTATGTCCCACTGCTGGATACGAGTTTCATGAGAAGTGTTATTCATAGTCCACCACGCTGGCCTAGCGCGGATTGGTAGATTCACACAACTCCAAGAACTTAACAAAGAACTTTCAGCTGTGCAGGTTTCCTCGCGATGTTTTCTTCTTCCTTCCTTCTTTCTTTCCTTCTAACACATAATTTCGAAAAATCGGAGGTGCGTTCGGGATTCGAACCCCGGACACCTAGCGTGAAAGGCCGAGATCTTGACTATCACTGCTATGTAAATATAATGCAGCACTTGTATATAATTAGAAAATAAAATACATATATTACATATAATTATGTTGTATTTTTTTATGTGACAAAAGTAGGACATGGGTGTGTAGACGACTTGATGGTAAATGGTCCCCGCAGGACTAATCCCAAACAGGACAGAAGTCCTAACTAAAGTCGGATGTAGATGCGTTACTACTAGTAAGGACTATAATGTTCGCCTCTCTTTTCAGTGATTTATAACGCTATTGCCGTCATTACGGTATGATGCCGTTACACACCAAAACCACTTTTTGAATCGTCAATACCATCGAGACCCGAATTCTCTGTGGTGCAGTAGTGCCGTGGAGAATGAGAGGCTTGGTGAGGCCGGACGTTCCCCTTTCGATTGGATTCGATTGTGGTCAAAAATAGTGTATTTAAAAAAAATTTACTACTTAATAACTTGATGTCATGTTCTAAAGTTTGGGGTATCAAAAATAGATCCTGTAGAAGTTACAAAGTTTTAATTCGTATTTTTCTGTTTATGTAAACCTAAAAATGTCGAATCGGTTCGATGTTGGATAAGGGCATTTTAACTTAAGGTTGGCAGTGTAGTTCAACGTGGGAAGTATTACGCCGCTCTCACATTCCGCCATGAAGCAATTCATGTATTTCGGTTGCAGAAGTGTGGTTGTCGGGTAAACTTAACCTTAGGGCCTGCACGCTCGTTTGCAACTCTTCTCACATAAAAAAAAACCTACCACATCAATGTTCTTTATGAAGTGAAAGACGTCGCTATATCATAATGTATATTTATATCAAGTACATTAAAATATGAAAGGAAGAAAATCCTATCCAAGCGTATTACATAACTCTCCAACATACCTGAAGCTATATCGCATTCCTTTTTATTCCCAAAGTCCTTACAAGGAAACATTTTATTGCACAATCCAATAGTCTTTATACTCCGGGAAAATATAACGGACAGTGCCATCTAGTTTCGGCGTAAGTGAACTCGCAACTCCATCTAGCGGCTAGCGAGGTACTTAAGCGTCAGTTGCTCCAGATTAGGCCAGATGCCGTCGGGACTCCAATCGGGCGGAACATGAAAAATTCATTCGCGCCTCATTACATCTCCCGACTTTAATGTAATAAATCGTTGTTCGGTGCCGTGCTCGTGACGGCTTGTCCATGTACGAATGCTTTCAGTTAACGACATTTTGCTATAATGTATGTGCTTAGTGGACTTTGGCTGTGTATTATGTTTAAGCAGCATTGCTAGTGAAATGTTTTACCTACTTTTGTGGTCTAGTGAAATTTACATGCGTGTGCAAATTTAGTTTTTATGAATTGATAAGTTTGTTGTAACTGACTGTTTTTTTATGTTTAAAGAGTAGAGGTCGTACATAAATGCGTCACTGTTTATTAGGCTAGGATGGTCGCCTTGCTGTAAGTGTTCCCTACAACCACACTGCTTCAACCCAAATACAATTATTGTTTCACGGCGGATTGTGAGGAGGGCGGCAGTGGTATCTCCCCGGCCCAACTATACTTTTGCCGTTTATTAAAACTATATGATTTACATTCTTTAAGAGATCAGATTAATTCCGTGGCTTTTCGTGGATTTAATTAGTCTTTGAATAGTATAGTTGAATAGGGACTTTTTTTGACAATTATTTATCTATATTGATTAATGGTATAACACATAAACATATAATAATATAGTCATTATGTTCTTATTTTCGTCATAAATAAGGAAATTATGAAAACAGCAATTATAAATAATAATTGATCTGGACATAATACAGCTGTACATATTAATGCGAGACCCTCAGTTCCCCTGGGATCCCTGGAACGGAAGGGGATGCCAACCACGACGCTTCCCTCACGAATTTTGTTAATATGATTTTTTAATCATGTAACCTCGGCCCCTCGTTGGGCGCCAAATTTCGGTTGCAATAATTTATCATGCACTGGCATTAATAGCTACTTGCTCTAGTTTCAGACGAGTATATTTAAGAAGAATTTTTAACTTTAAGGAAATAAATGTTTTTAAAATTAATTATCATTTCGTACTCTATAAGCAGTGATTGCCTAGTATTCTGGCGTCTAATGTGGGTGTCCAGGATGCGAATCCGTTTTAGACATTAATGATCACTTGCTTTAACGGCGAAGTGAGGAAACCTACATATTTCGGAGTGCTCCGTTAAGTTCTCAAAAGTCATGTGAAGTTACCAATCCGCACTTCACCAGTGTGGTAGACTATGGCCTAACCCTTCCCAGTCTGAGAGGAGACCCATGCCCTGCAGTGGGACAGTAATGGATTTTAATGTAATGTAATACATTCGTTCCACAGTCTTAGGTACTTAATCGAAATTATTTGAAATATTTCATACATAATCTAACAAATAACATATAAATTAGGTTTGCGGATATCCTTTGCTTATCTTATCTTTAATAATATATCTATTATATATTAATAGATAAAATTCTATAATTAATCAAATTGATACCTCTACGTAGCGTTATGTTGGGCGCCAACATCATCAAATATTAATTGTCTATTTCTTATTTTTCAGGTACAAAATGCTGTAGTGTCTGAAGATCCGAAGCTCTGCGGACAGAACCCTAGACCGGACCTTAGAGTTCTTGAATCCCACGACACCCTAGTTTACAAGTTTGGCCGTATATCATAATTTAAGATTTAAGTGAATGTATTGTCGTGGGATCGAAGTGTGGCGTAGAAAGTTACTCTGTGATTTATATTATGTTTAATATTCAAGTTATAATTACTATGTACGTAAGTTCTCTTAACTAATCTAAGTAAAAGAGGAAACCCTCGAGACCCGAATATTCCCCCCCCCCTTTAATTGTGTAACGGGTACTCACGATATGCGGTTTTTATAGCCGATATTTCGAGACATTTGCATGGATCGTGGTCACGGCGAAACTGTGTTAACGGGAGAAACTATTGACAGGCAATAGTGTAGATTACACTACCTACCCTACGTCTAGTACGTTTTTCTTTTTTGCTTACTGTATCACGACACACCGCACTAACTGTGTCTGTACGCACCGAAATTCGCACTATTGCGGTTTTCATAAAAAACTACATATCGTAAGGACCCGTTACACAATTTTTAAGTCATCGAACTATAAGTTTTTATAATAAAAATAAAATAGATAAAAACATAAACATTAAACCATTTCTAACAGGACTACAGCAAAAGCTTCCAACTGTCAAGGCAAATTCGAGATATAAAGAAGAAAGAAGAATCAAAGAAGAATACAAATATACAATGACGTGCCCTTGTCATTCTTCTTGCCCCGTGTGTTTATACAACTGGACGGAGAACTGATAAGGGCATGTATTGTATATACACTTCTACGTTAGAAGAATCGAATAGAACAGAAGAAAAAAGAAGGATGCAGCATTGAACATAAACATTCACATCAATCATTTAGACGCTTTCTACACTCTTAACCCTATAGGATATTCGCTATATTTTAGGCGTCATGA